>BQNB010069478.1:0-33474 GCA_026074375.1 Tanacetum coccineum | reverse complement strand
AGAGTCGATGTATCGATGTATGATTGAAGAGGAGTTGGTAACTATAATCATTTATTGGCTTGTTGTTTGTTCGGTAGCTAGAAACATTAGGTATTAGACTTTTGAGTTATATGTTCTCATTGCACACCCTCTTATAAAGAATCCCATGCCATATTCATACCCCGTTAACCCAAATCCTAAACATTACAACTCAATAAAATATCTCTTTAGATGTGTAAACTTGGTGCTTACGCCCTGTCGGATTTGTTTTGTTTCTTGTACAAGCCTATGGTAATAAATTTGTTCACGACCGAGCTATGAGTGTGATTTCTATTAAATACACTACCACCTAAATAAATGAGTGCTAAGTGAATTATATAGGGGTGGCAATTTCTGACTCGACACGAAACCCGACCTGAAACCGACACATCTAACCCGTTTATTTAACAGGTCAGGTTCGGGTTGAGAATAAATTGAGTGGGTCGACCTGCCAACCCGTTTAAGATTTTTTTTCTTAAATTTAAACTTATTTATATTTTATTATACAAGTTAAATGGTTTTAATGGGTTGACCCACAAACCCGTTTAACGTGTTTAACCTGTGTAATGTGCTAACTTTTGTATATGAAACGGGTTAAATGGGTCAATCTGAAACCCGTTTAACCTGTTCAACTCGTGTAACCTATTTAACCCGCCAACCGAAGTATATACGGGTTAAATGGGTCAGGTTCGGGTTATGTGTAAACAGGTTAGGGTAAACATAGTTGACCCGATTATTTAAATGGGTTAGGTTTGGGTTGGGATTTTCTGACCCGCCAACCTGTCAACCCAAACCCGCCAACCCGAACCCGACCAGAATTGCCACCCCTAGAATTATATACTTCATTCTTTTTTAGTGAGGTTCTTAAAACAATGAATCTTATCTCGTACTAGTACTTGGAATATTTGCATCAGATTTTTCTAATCATTCTTGTGCACCGTGTGGATTTTATTTTCTTAAATTCTATATTTGCTTGAGGGCAAGCAAAGTTTAAGTGTGGGGGAATTGAGTATCTTTTTAGGAGTGTTACAAATGTTTTTGTACATGTTATTTGGTTAATTTAATGAACTTTTGCTACAAATTGGCACAAAGATATGTTTGCATGTTCGTAGCCAGCCAGGTAAATACAAGAAAATGAAGAAAAAGATGAAGAAATGATCATTAAATGAAGATTTGTGCATGTACGATGAATTGTTGATAAATGCAAGTCTCGTGGAGTATATTTGAGAAGATAAAGTCATGAATTTAGTTCTCCCAAGATTTAAAAATATTGCACAAGACAGAAAACGAGGAAGAAAAAAAAAGCCAAATCGAAGAATATTAGAAACCTTGTTGTTCCCAACACACCTCTAATATTTTTACCATAACTTGAGCATACGAACTCCGAATGACTTGATTCAAGCAGCCACAGAAAGATAAGAGAAAGGGCCACAACTTTCGTTTAGACAATTTTCTGTCAAAATACTTTAACCGTTTGGTATGGCCCTGTAACTACGCGGATAAAGCTGTAGCCGTCCAAAACCACTTCTAGCCGTTTGGCACCCTTATGCAAACGTTTTGCTTCTAGCCATTCGGTGGCCCCCATACCTGTTTTCGTCCATCCGTTCGATGAGAAACTGACAGTCCCAAGTCAACCTTAATCAAGATTTATGACCCTTAGTGCCCAAGCTCCGAAATTACTCCTTGGTAACTCCTTTTGGCTGTCATTTCCATCACTTTAATGACCCTTTGTGCCAAAGGCTTATGCTTGGTGACCAAGGATGACTTCAAGTATAAATAGGACCTCATGGCTTGGCCTACAAGGACAAATTTCCACATCCCATCTCTCTTAAAAGACTGATGACATGAAATAACGTCTATTTTATAGCATCATTTATCCCATGTAATTAACCCATTTTGTATAATTATTGCAAAAAATTGTTACTTAATCATTTGTATTTGAGAATTGCAGTAATTATGGAGTACTTTGTGAAGTTATGCTAAAAGGCACGTAATTTAGAGCTTAAATGAAGAGTTCGAGAAAGTCTACTGATCTGACAAAAAATACGCCGTATTATTCTAGACCTATACGACGTATCTAAGACTCTGACGAATCAAAAGACCATTGCCTGACTTTAAAGAATACGTTGTAGCCACATCAACGATACGCCGTATATAATACTTTGGTCAACGAAGAAGAATCAACTGGTTTTACCTCAATACGTCGTATCCATTAAGAAGATACGGCGTATCTGTGCCTACGATTCACAAATAACCACGAAGGATCGAAGACCCAATACGTCGTATCCAGGAGACATCAATACGCCGTATTCACAATATAGTAATAAAATATTCTGGAAGATATCAAACGAGGTCCTTACTCCAAGAAATCCCTAATATGTCGTATCTTACATTGCTCGATACGGCGTATCGACCTGTTTCTAGACCATATAAATAGACGACCTAAAACTCAGTTTTAGGTATGCAAGTGAATCCCTAAACCACCAAGTCGACCAAGAGACGAATAAAGGAGCCTAGAAGGTCAGAAAAGAGCCTCAAGATCATAGGAAAACTCTTGTAATCTTCGCGCAACCGAATACGCATTCGATTAAGGTTTCTTTATTTTAATCATTCATATATCAAACCGTGTGTATTTTTATAATGACTATTGGCTGATACCTTTAGGTATCAGCCATGTTTATGAAGATCTAATGTTTGGTTTGTTTATCTTGATTGCTTAATTTATCATTGATTGTTGTTTATGTTTATCAATTTATATTCGTTTACGTGCTTAAGTATGCGACCTATCATTCAACTAGGTCTAGTCCTACATATTTAATGCGCTGCAACTTTGGTGTTGTTTGGGCGTAGGCTAAGAGTCCGAGATAGCTCTCCATATTGCAATTTATATATCTAGAATCATAGAATCACAAATATTAACCTATCCTTACCTTTAGTTTAGTGAGCTTAGTTGAGCCATATGGTGATCTTGGTATTAACGCATACGTTCTTATTCCATTGGTAAGGACTCGGACAATGGACTACTAGTATATAAAGAGTTGTTAAGCAATAAGTGGGTAAAATCTCCTTGAGCTAGAGTTTTGTAAGAGCACCATTACAAATCTCATAAGATAGATTATAATAAACAAATGCTTGCTTTATGTAGATACGTCTAATTATGAAAGAATTAGCGTGTCTAGGTCTTAGGAAGAAGTACCACCTAAGTCTAGGAATGATATGACCTTCGAGATAAGTCAATCATTGCACTAAATAAACATACCCGCGTTTTATCGGATTATTCATGGTTGATATGTTTTCCTTACATTAGTTCTTGACCGTTCCTCTATCGTTTGTTTGTCTTCTTGTGTGTGTATATTGCTTTACTTGTCATCAAAAAACCTTAGGTTAGAAACACAAAACATGCCAGTCTCTCAGGTTGAAACCCTCCCTTTTGCATTAGTTTTATGTTTAACTTAGATAACTAAAATACTGATAGAATTAGGAATTAACGCTCTCGCTCTTAGTGATCGACACCCTACTTACCACGAAACTCCATCTGACCGGGTACACTGCCCGTTAAAGTGTTGTTTATAGGTATAATCGGTATAAAATAAATAGTAAAACTTGATACATAAATAACACCTACACAACGACACATCAAGTGTGAGAATATGTGGGAGAAAGGTTATGAAAAGAGATAAGTGAAAAATATGCAAATGACTGGTATTTATAAAAAACCCAAAACTTGGCCGTCAAGACTATACGGATCCAGTTATGGTGGATCCGTATGCCTATTTAGGTGGATCCGTGGGCTAATTTCAAATTTGTTAAAAAAATCTTTTCAAAACTTCTTAAATCTTTTTCTTAGATTCTTAATATACTTTAAAATCTTATTAAATATTGTTCTAAAAGGAAAATCAAGCTTAACATTAAAAAGGAAATATTTGTAAGATATGCAATATCTTATAAGATTTTGTTTCCAAAAATGATTAATCCTATTTTGTCTTATTTGCTAATGCAATTAGTTATTATTAAGTAAAGGATTACTTAAAAGAATTTGTTTAATGGTGATGTAAGTAAACTTACATGGGTTTATGCAAATAAGTAATTTAGTATGCATGACAAAATAGGTTTTGCTAGTTTATAAATACATGTTCATACTTTGTATGAAAATGCAAAACGAGGTTCGAAAAAGAATGATTGACCTTGAAAATACTTAGTGACTCTAAAAGGTATTTTAACCAATCCCAATGGTTTGTTAAATGGATTGATCATAATGCAACATAAAAAACATATTTGTACCTTTTTTTGAAGCATGAGTGGACTCAAGACGTTGAGAGGTGTTGATGAATGTATGCGTTGATGAGTTATGGTCACGAGTAACTTGCGCATTTTACATTATGTATTACAAGTTACTTGTTTGTCATTTTTAAAACCAAATAGCTTGTTTAGTTTAAATATCTTAATATTTACACTAATAGAAATTATATACCATGGGAAAGTCAGTTTAGGAGGTTTCTGGAAAATAAGTGTGAAGACGGGGAGCGGATGTGGAATTCAATTAAAAAAGGACCTTATAAGAGGCCAATAATTACTAATCCAAATGATCCCAATAATCAGATACCTGAACCACTGTCTAAATGAGTGAAGCTAATAAGAAACGATATACTGCTGATGTTAGAGTAATAAATTACCTTCTTCAAGCTATACCAAATGACATCTATAATTCAGTAGATGCTTAGAAAATATGGGAACGAATTAGACAGTTGAGGTATGGTTCTGAAGTAACTAAACATGTGACACACTCACAACTCATGAATGAATTTGACAAATTTGAAGCAAAGGAAGGAGAATCATTAGAATCTATGTATGAAAGGTTGTCAACACTTGTGAATGTTATGGATCATAATGATGTTCGTCCTATCAAAGTATCCATCAACACAAAGTTTCTCAATTCTTTGCAACCTGAGTGGAGCAAATATGTTACACTGACTCATCAAAACAAAAATTTAAGTGATGTTGAGTATGATGCGTTATATGATACCTTACTGCAATTCGAACCACATGTCCAAGCATCTAAGGCAAAGAGAACTGCAAAGAACCATGATCAATTAGAACTAATTGCTCATTCAAATGCTTACTCGTCACAATCTCATGCAAGTCATTCATATTCTGATTCACCACAACAATACTATGTCACTCATCCTTCATCTGTAGTTGATTATGAAGAAGATTATCAAAGGGAGTTATAAGGGGATGCTCAGGAAGACAAGCTCACAACTGCAATGATGTTATTAGCTTGAGTAATCACTCAGAAATTCTCTACTCCAACCAATAATCGTCTCCGTACTTCATCAAATACAAGGAACCAAGTTGTGATACGGGATGGTAGAGTTGACATACAAACCAAAAATGCTGGCTATGGTGGGAATGGTAATAGGAATGCAGGGAGACAAAATAGGAATCAAGCAGCTAATGCAGAAAATGGTCAGGTTCAGCAGATTGATGATAGTAATCAGATTGTTCAGTGTGTTCCACGAACTAAGTCAAATCTGGGAAGAGCAAATGTTTAGTGTTATAACTACAATGCAAAAGGCCATTATGCTCGTGATTGTCCAAAACCTAAAGTTCGTGAGGCAAAGTACTTTAGGGAACAGATGCTGCTAGCAATGAATGATGAAGCCGGAGGCACCCTCAATGATGAAGAAAATGATTTCATGCTCGATAATTCTTATGGAGATGAAACATTAGAAGAGTTAACTGTTGCAGTAATCATGATGGCACAAATTCAACCAGCGGATGATAATGCTGAGACTGAGCAAAAATATGATGCAGAGGCTGTCAGTGAGGTGATCCAGCTCGTCCTTTGGATTGTTGATAGCGGGTGCTTGAAGCATATGACTGGTAATCTTCAACTGCTAAGAAATTTCGTAGAGAAATTCATGGGAATAGTCCACTTCGGGAATGATCACTTCGCAGCAATCACTGGATATGGAGATTATGTTCAAGGCAATATCACATTATGTCACGTATACTACGTTGAGGGTCTCAGACACAATCTGTTTTCGGTCAGATAATTTTGTGATGGAGATCTAGAAGTAGCCTTTCGTTCTAATACTTGCTATATTCGGAATTTGGAGGGTGGAGATTTGCTTACCGGTTATTGTGATTCCAATTATACACTATCTCCATTTCTGAATTGGCGGCTTCTTCTCTAGTATGCTTAATGTCCACAGCGACATCAACAAAATCATGGTTATGGAACCGAAGACTCTCTCATTTGAATTTTGGTACCATTAATCATCTCACAAAAAAAAATCTAGTTAATGTCTACCGAAGTTTAAGTATGATAAAGATCACTTATGTTCAGCCTGTGAGCAAGGAAAATTAAGAAAGCTTCTTTTCCACCTAAATTGGTTCCAAGCACAATTCCAAACTTAAATTGATTCATATGGACTTATGTGGGCCAATGAGGGTAGCAAGTATCAATGGCAAGCGATATATTCCAGTTATTGTAGATGATTATTCTCGATACACCTGGGTATTCTTTCTTCACACCAAAGTTGAGGCTCCTGATATGATCATCAATTTCATTACTCAGATCCAACAGTCCCTGCAAGCTCAAGTCCTGAAAGTTCGATCCCTGCAGATCGTAATGATGTTCGTCCTATCAAAGTATCCATAATATTTAATACGAATACGCATCTTTATCCTCGTCCTTGTAGCTGTAAGTTCATGTTCATGACTCATTAGTATGTAAAACTGAGTCAAAATGTCTCAAACCAAGATAAACACCCTTTCAATAAGCAATAAGCAAATTAACACTTTCAATAAGCAATACTAAACACCCTCCTAGTTTAAGACCCAATTTTAGTTATAAGAAGAATAGAGTCAAAGATTTCATACCTGATCGAGCTTCCATCGGCACCAAGCAGTGTATTTGGAGATCCCATATGGTGTGAATCCAGACTTGATTTAGGCTAATAACTACAAAAAAATATCATGAATTTAATAATCTACAACATACAATTAAAAAACGAATACCATTATCAGTCTTATAATCCCCCAATCACAAAACCACAACCTATTGGTTATTTTATACATTCGTCGATAATCATAAAAACGTTCAAAGCAATATATAAAAATAAAATACTCAATAGTCTAGTAAAACCCCAATCAAATTCACAAACCTAGTGTGAATTGATGAGTCAACCTTAATTTGGTGAAATTAGGTTTCGTATCTGTGGTTGTTTAAAACACAAATCATGAATTTTCGAATAAAGATGGAATTGATTGATGGTGTTATTGATTGAGAAAAAATGGTAGGTTTTTAGAGGAAGCATTTCTTGTGGTATTTAAATTTGTGATTGTGGTTAAGGTTTATGGTTGAGATGATCTATTTTTGTTGCAAACATGAATATATTAAAATTAAAAACATAGAATCTGGCAGGATTACCTTAAACACATTATCAGAAAACATCTCAGTAGCCCGCTTTCTTGAAACATAAATACCAAAAAGGTTGTTTTTCCTAAAAATATAAAAATGCGTTAGTTTTTTGCATCTTAGTGATTCAGTTATGAGTACTGAATCTCAAGAACATAATAACTGAAAACAAAAATTTATGACTTACGATGAAAGTAGTCATCTAATTAGAGAATAAGAATGATTTAAGAGATGTGATATGATGTTGTTTAGGGTTTTTGATTTAAATTTGGAATGGAAGATATTGAATCCATGATTTAGGAGAGTGATTTTGGTTTGTTATTCAAGATTATGGAGAAAAATCAGGGTTTCAGTTTATAGAAATGATAGGAAAATTGAAACTGAATAGAGGGGTTGTTAAAGTATGACATTTTTGTTTTTGAATTGTGTATCACAACCATTGGTTTGCTCTAGTGGTTGAGTCTCTTGTTGTTGGATGGCGGCCCAGGGTTCGAACCTTGCAAGTGACAAAAATTTTAAATTTTTTCCAAAAATTCATGGATTGTATGTGTCCATGTGAGCATTGAGGTGACATTTGTTATGTCAAATATGGTGACATGGCTTCGATGACGTGTCATGACTTGTCCTATATATATATATATATATATATATATAGGGATGGGTTCTAGAGAAAACCTTATATTCATAGAAAACCTGGAAAACAAAACTACAAGGTAGCTTTTGCAAATGTATCAAACATGAGGGTGAAAATGAAAAAAAACAATCAAAGAGGGGATAACAAATCACTACCGTCATTTTCATTCTTATCATCATTTTACATATGTGACTGACAATTATCACCAGAAGAACAATCAA
Source organism: Tanacetum coccineum (assembly GCA_026074375.1). NCBI lineage: Eukaryota > Viridiplantae > Streptophyta > Magnoliopsida > Asterales > Asteraceae > Tanacetum > Tanacetum coccineum. The sequence goes on along the minus strand of BQNB010069478.1, from coordinate 25,178 downwards.
AGAGGGGAAAACACCATACGTCATTTACCACCGTATTCCACCGTTGCTGACATCAATTACCGCGAGCATTGCCACCACCATCACCACCGTGATTACTAACACCAATTACCGAGGGCACGATAACCACCGCCATATACCACCGGAAACCACCATTACTGGACGTGCACCATAGTTACCATCACCATTGAAACGATACCATCATTTCCACCATTGGATGTTAACATCAATTACAGCAGGTATGATGTTTAGTTTTTTGTTTTGTGAATATGTTTAAAATTAAGATGTTTGTATAGATTCAGAATTGTGTAGATAAAATTAGGGCATATGAAACAAATTTGACAAAAAAATGTACCAAAAATTATGTTTGTTAAAGTTGCTCACCAGGTGTTTGTTAAAATGTCTAAATAAGACTATATAAGTGATGCATTAATTTGAAGCATATGTGTTTAATATTGAATGATATGAGATCCTAGGGTATATGTGTGTATATTTACATAATGATATTACACGTTAGGCATTAGATTGTATTAGTGCATATGTGTTTGTGGTTGATGCATCAAGTTAAATGTTTGTATGTTTAGTGATCATTGGAAATATTTCGGCATTTGTTTGGATATAGGTGAAAAGTTGCATGGATTGGGTAATGCGTCAAAACAAGTAGTTTTCAGGACGGGTCAGATTTGGTTAACAACATCGATACACTTTTTATTCCAAAACAATTATGACTTTCTAAAAATTTTAAGTCTGATGTTTACTTCTTTTCAGGTTCGTGTTGTTCGTCGTGACAGTGGATCATAGGTCGATCTTTCCATGACAGATTTGTAAGTTTAGTACATCTTATAGTAGGCCATCCATTTGTACCGAGTCTTTGTGCTATTATGTTGCGTAGATAGACAAAAACGAGTGCGAAGGGTCTGTTGCATCCAAGTAAGATTTTTGGGTCGTATGCATACAGAAGTTGCATTTTGTGCTTACAAGTTTGCTTTTCACCGTCACAAAACTACATGTATTATTTTTTTCTTTTTCGCTACAGGTCATGGTAAATGTATCTTTCTAGGAAGGAAACATAGTTTTTTTACATTAAATTTGGACATTTTGTTCATTTTATTAGTTATGTGTGAAACTAACTTTCTGTTTTGCGTGTAGTAATGGAAGTAACAGGATCTTTAAAAGCGGTACGTCTTTGGCTCCATCTTCAAACTCAACTGAATCTGGTAACTCGTCACCTTTTGACTCAAGCTATTCAGTTTCTTTTTAAGACTTGTCGCGGTGTTAGTCTTGAGCTTAGTATTCTTGTTAAATGTGACATAATTGAAGAATGCAAATATGAATACAGTTCAGAAAATATTTGGGGCATCAGTTCATAAATATTTTAGGGCATCTGTTTAAAAATATATTAAGGCATCAGGATATCATGAAAATTATTAAATATTCAGACTATTAGATTTAAGGAAAGATTTTAGGAATTTGTTTGTTAATATTAGGGCATCTGTTTGTTAATATTAGGACATCTGTTTGTGTTAATATTAGGGCATCTGCTTGAAATGAATTGGGGGCATCTATTTAGTTAATTTTAAGGCATGAGTTTGGGTAATTTAAGGCATTTGAAATTTACGACTAGAAATATATGAAGTGTTGCATGCTTTTTTGGTTCAGTTGTTTCTGCAAATGACTAGAAATAAATGAAGGGTCATTGATATTGTGTGGTTGGGTCTGTTAAGTTTGGATATTTACATGGAGTAGGCATTAAAATTGTACGAACCAAAGGTCACATGATAATGGAGGACCTTACACTCATGGGAAGTGATTACAATTGGTTTGCTTTAACTGTAAAAAAAATCATGATTAAACAACTTCATATGGTATGAAAGGGACCCATAGGATATACTGGGAAAGAATAAGAAATGATGAGTGGGCATATGTTTGTTGATTTTAAGACATATTTTTAAATATTGCTTGCATTCAGCATTTAATTTGATGATATGTCATGCGCCAAGCGCTTTATATGTCGAAACGTGATTGTGTATATGAGAATGTACGCCTAATGCTCATGCACGCAATGTTAATGCATATGTTTGTTTAGTATAAGACATCATTTAATTACAAGTTTGTATTTATTTAGTTTGATATAATGTCTAAATATATGTTTGAGATTAGTTGTTTTGGTGACTATTTGTAGGATGAGTTCGTATGGTAAATGGTTAAAAAAGGTAGGAGTGTTTGTTTCGAGTGATATTTCGTTCATTTTATAAATCTATATATCATATTCGCTAATTGCAGTGTTTATAAAGGCAAAAAGGCACGAAAATGTAATTAACTTGCCCTATTGATAGTAGAAAAAATAGGGCATCTGCTTTTTATTATTAGGGCATCTGCTTTTTATTATTAGGGCATCTGCTTGAATTTCAGTGCTTTCTAACATCATATGGTGCTATAAGGGGTGTTTGAGATCGGTTACTATACTTGCTTATTTGGTTAATGCTTAAAAAAGCAATTTCAAACTGTTTTTCTGTCACTTATAAAGAAATCAAATAAGTAATTTAGGCAATCTATCCCACACCCATTCAAAATTTCTTGTATTCTATATGAAAATGCATTAAGCAGATATAAACGCTCCTATATAATCTAACAATATTTGTTATTACATTAGGCACTCGATAAGTGTCAACATGGAGATGAAGTGAGGAGCAAGGAAGGGAAACTCGACTCACCAGATCCATCTTGTTCATAGTCTTGACATTAAGCATTTTTAACTTTTATTATAGTCTCTTATTAGTCTTCATTCGAAACAAATAGTTACTGAGAATGTAGAGAACTAAAACATGGGTCAAAGGCAGCTTGAAAGCATTGGGCGTATGCTACTCAAAAAAGCAAAGTTTTGGTACTTGACAATCCCACTTCAAAGCAAGAAATCTCAAGACTTGGTGATGGACCCGCTTCATCCTGCAATTGATGGAATGATTTAGGGCATCTGTTTTGAATCATGACATATTAAATATCTAATTATTTGTAGTAATAGTTGATTCATGACATATTAACGATAGCATTGAGTTACGTTTAGTGCATCTTTAGACGTAGTAAGGCACGAGTTTGTATGTTTAATGCACTGTTTGTATATTCAGTGAATCGTTGTTGGTCATACCTTAGGCTATTGTTTGTATATGTTTAAATCGTTGGTTAAAAAATTAGATTCAGGCATTTTTGTTTGTTAAAAAATTAGGGCATTTGTTTGTTTTAATATTAGGGATATGTTTGAAATATTTCAGTGCATGTATTTAGTTAAATTTTAAGAGTATGGTATGGAAAATTTGTAGGGCATCTGTTTTAAATTATTTAGGGCATCTATTAAGGCATCTGTTTGGTTTAGTTGTTTATGCAAATGACTAGAAATAAATGAATTGTCCTCAAGTAGTTGTTGGTGTTTAGTTTCATATGGGTGACTGTGGTATACCTGACATAGAATTCAATAAAAGTTTTGTTTCGAGTGTTCCTATATAATCATGGTTAGACAATGCAATCATTAGATTCAAGGCATTCGTTTGTTAAAAAATTAGGGCATATGGTCGTAAATATTAGGGCATCTGGTTTGAAATGTTGTTTGGTTTATATAAGAAGTGTTTGGTCATCATTCATGAACTATTTTTTTGGGCATCTGTTTTTAAATATGTGAAGCATCTAGTTATCATGAAATCTATTAAAATATGATTTCATTGATTTACGCCATTTGTTTACTAAAAAAAGGGTATGGTTTGTTTATTATTAAAGGCATTAGTTGAAAATATTTCAGGGCATATTTTTAGTTTTTTTTTAAGGTGTGTATGACAAAATTGTTTAGGGAATCTATTTGTAAATGATTGTCAGGGAATTTGTTGGTTAGCTATTTATGCAAATAACTAGAAATAAATGAATTGACCTCAAGTAGTTGCTGGTGTTTTGTTTCATATGGTGACCGTGATATACCTGATATGGATTTAAATAAAAGTTTTGTTTTGAGTGCTCCTATATAATTATGGTTGGACAATGAAAATCATTATATTCAAGACATTTGTTTGTTAAAAAATTAGGGCATATGTTTGTTAATATTAGGGCATCTGTTTGAAATGATGGTTTAGGATACTATTAAAAATGTGTTAGGGCATCAATTCATAAATATCTTTTTAGCATCTATTTAAAAATATATTAAGGCATCTGTATATCATGAAAACTATTAAATATGAAGATCATTAGATTCAAGGCATTTGTTTGTTAACAAATTAGGGCATTTGTTTGTTAATAATAGGGCATCTGTGTGAAATGATTAAGGGCATATATTTAGTTAATTTTAAGCGTATGTATGGAAAATGTTTCGGTCATCTGTTTTAAATGATTATTGGGCAATCTGTTTGGTTCTGTTGTTTAAGCAAATTGACTAGAAAATAAAATAATTTGTCGTCAAGTAGTTGCTGGTGTTTGGTTTCATATGGGTTACTGTGATAGACCTGATATGGATTTCAATAAAAGTTTTGTTTTGAGTGTTCCTATATAATTATTGTTGGACAACGCAAATCATTAGATCCAGGGCATTTGTTTGTTAAAAATTTAGGGCATCTGTTGAAATGATTCAAGGCATATATATTTAGTTAATTTTAAGCGTATGTATGGAAAATGTTTAGGGCATCTGTTTTAAATGATTTAGGGCATATATCAGGGCATCTGTTTGGTTGAGCTATTTATGCAAATGACTAGAATTACATGAATTGACGCCAAGTAGTTGTTGTTGTTTGGTTTTCCTTTTGGCGGTGTCATTGTTAGAAATGATTTGGATTTTAATTAGAGTGGTGCTAAATTAGGTTGGTTGGGTTGGGTTGGGTCATGGGTCTTAGATGGGTTTGGTTCTAGATGGGTTTGGGTTTAGATGGGTCTTTTAGGAGGATGGGTCTAGATGGGTTTGGGTCTAGATGGGTTTGGGTCTAGTTGGGTTTAGGTCTAGATGGGTTTGGGTCTAGATGGGTTTAGGTCTAGTTGGGTAAATATTTTTAAGGGATGGGTCTAGTCGGGTCTCCCTTAATATTTATAGATGGGTCTTGTTGGGTATAGCATTTTTCATCCGTTTTTGGTGTTTTTATACGTTTTCGACCGATTTTGGCCGTTTTCGATCGATTTCGACCGTTTTTGACCGACTTCGACCGATTTTGACCGACTTCGACAGATTTTGACCGATTTTGACTGTTTCGACCGTTTTCGACCGTTTTCGATCGATTTCCACCGATTTTGACCGTTTTCGACCGATTTCCACCGATTTTGACCGTTTTTGACCGATTTCTACCGATTTTGACCATTTTCGATCGATTTTGACCGATTTCGACCGTTATCGTCTGTTTTCGACCGATTTTGATCGTTTTCTACCGATTTCGACCGTTTTCATTTCTTTTCGTCCGTTTTTGACCGTTTTCGACCGATTTTGACTGTTTTCTATCGTTTTCCACCGATTTCTACCGTTTTAGACCGATTTTGACCGTTTTCTATCGTTTTTGACCAATTTTGACCGTTTTCGATTGATTTTGTCAGTCTTAGATCGATTTTGGTCCGTTTTCGATCATTTTTGACCGTTTTTGACCAATTATGACCGATTTCGACTGTTTTTGCCCGTTTTTGATCGTTTTCATTCATTTTTGCACGTTCTCGTACTTTTTCAAGTTGTTTTGAACGTTTTCGTCCGTTTTTTAACGTTATTAAAGTTTTTGTACGTTTTCGTCCATTTTTTACTATTTTGTTCGTTTACATACGTCCTTCTCCGTTCTTCGTTTTCCTATGTTTCGTTCGTTTTCGTGCATTTTGTACGATTTTATACGTATTCATACGCTTTTATACATTTTTATAAAAAGTACTAAAATGTATAAAAACGGATAAAACGTTTGAAAATATTCAAAAACGTATTTAAGCATAGAAAATGAACAAAACAAACGAAACTGTATGAAAACTTAGAAAAACGTAAGAATATGTACAAAAAGGTAAGGAAACGAACAAAAACGTACGAGAACGTACGAAAACATAAGATAATGGATAAAAACGTACGAAGACAGAAGAAAATATAAGTAAACGGACAACAACGTATAATAACATTCATCAACGGACAAAAAAGGTTTAAACCATTCAAAAACATTCGAAAACATGCGAAATCGGTCAAAAACGGTTAAAATCCGTTGAAAAAGTGTGAAATCGATCGAAAACGTTCAAAATCGGTAAAAAAAAGTGTCGAAATCAGTCAAAAACGGTCAAAATCGGTCGAAAACGGTCGAATTCTGACAAAATCAATTGAAAATAAACGAAATCGATCAAAAACGAAAAAAAACGGTCGAACTCGGTCGAAATTGGTCAAAAACGGACGAAATCGATCAAAAACGGTCGAAATCGGTCGAACACGATCAAAATTGACCGAAAACGTGCGAAATCGGTCGAAATTGGTCAAAAACGGTCGAAATCGATCAAAAACGGTCGAAATCGGTCAAAAACGGTCGAAATCGGTCAAAAACGATCGAAATCGGTCGAAATCGGTCGAAATCGGTCGAAAACGGACGAAATCGGTCAAAAACGGTCGAAATCGGTCAAAAACGGTGGAAAACGTTCGAAATCGGTCGAAATCAGACTAAATCGGTCAAAAACGATGGAAAACGGTCGAAATCGGTCGAAAACGGTCGTGATCAGTCAAAAACGGTGGAAACACAGTCGAAATCGGTCGAAAACGGTCAAACTCCGTCGAAATCGGTCGAAAACGGTCAAAATCGGTCAAAAACGGTGGAAATCGGTCAAAATCGGTCGAAAACGGTCGAAATCGGTCAAAAACGGACGAAATCGGTCGAAAACGGTCGAAATCGGTCGAAAACGTTCGTGATCGGTCAAAAAACGGTGGAAAACAGTTGAAATCGGTCAAATGCGGTCGAAAACGGTCGAAATCGGTCAAAATCGGACGAAAACGGTCGAAAACGTTCAAAATCGGTCGAAAACATATAAAAACGTTAAAAACGGATGAAAAATGCTATACCCAACAAGACTCATCTATATATTAAGGGAGACCCAAATAGACTCATCCTTTAAAAATATTTACCCAACTAGACCCATCTATAATATTAAGCTAGAGCCATCTAGACCCATCTATAAATTTAAAAGAGACCCATCTAGACCCATCTATAATATTAAAGGAAAAATGCTAGACCCATTTAGACCCATCTATAAATTTAAAGGAGACCCATCTAGACTCATCCTTTAAAAATATTTAACCAACTAGACCCAAATTAACCAATGGGTCTAAAATTGCCACCTCTAATTTTAATAAAAGTTTTGTTTTATGATTGGACAATGCAAATCATTCGATGCAAGGCATTTGTTTGTTAAAAAATTAGGGCATTTGATTGTTAATATTATGGCATATGTTTGAAATGATGGTTTAGGATACTATTATAAACGTGTTAGGGCATCAGTTCATAACTATTTCTTGGGCATCTATTTAAAAATATATTAAGTCATCTGGATATCATGAAAACTATTAAATATGAAGATTATTAGATTCAAGGCGTTTGGTTGTTAAACAATTATGGCATCTGTTTGTTAATATTAGGGCATCTGTTTAAAATGATTCAGTACATATATTTAGTTAATTTTAAGCGTATGTAGCAGTGACAAAAACCAAACAATGATGATCCAAGATCAACAATGATGAGACAAAGACCAACATACGGTTAACAACCAAGCAAAGATTCAAGTTGGTGACCTTCAAAGAAAAAACAATTGAGATACCCACCTGTTAACAAACATCATCCACTGATAACATCATTCAAAACAATGAATGTGATAAAGAAACAAATTATATTAAAAAATCGTAAAACTAAACAGGTATTAAAACAAGTATTTCTGATATTAGTTTTTTGGGGTTCTGGCCAGAAAATCCGACTTAAAAATTTAGTTCAGATGACAGACAAAAAATAAGGAAATATAGAATACTTATACTTTGATGACACAAGAGCCACCACATTTTAGTAAAAAATCCTTGCAAACACAACACGATTACAATTCTTTATGATGATTTCTCCTAATCATTTGTACAGAATTCAAGTCCTGCACTAAAAGTTCTCGGTTGTAACTAAACTAGGAAACCGATTCTAATCTAGTACCAAAAAATTGATACAAAACCTCCCTCTCGCTACAAGATCAGGATCTTGGTCCCAAAATATCCAAAAAAAACAGAACCAATGATTATCATCATCTTTGCCATAACCACTTTGAAGTCTTCTTTCCTCCTATCACATTCTCCTTTTCATCCTCTAACAGCATTATAGTAGAAATATGCCCCTGAATAAAAAAAAAAAAAAAAAAAAAAACAGTATATCGTAAACGTTTAAACGCTTTTATATTTTAAGTTAATTGGTCGAAACATGCTAAATATGGTACTCCTTTTGTTTATGATACTTGAGGGGTTAAATTGGAAATTAAGTCTAACTAAAAACGACATATATAAAAAAATGGTTTAATAACAGTCCACAATAAAATTTTTTAGGGAGTGCAGTCATCCGTTTTTATTATATTTAGAGCATTCCCCTAAAAGATTTAAAAAAAATTGAAAGAACAATAATATTCCACACATGTATGTCACAAAAAACAAAACTAAAATAAGAACAAAACCAAAAAGCAAAAAACAATATAACAAAAAGAGTTAGTTCATTTCAATTCACAAATTTTTTTTTCAAACTTAAAAAAAACAAACTTCTGATGAAAAACCGTGAGACAAGTTTTCCCTTCAATGAAAAGAAAGTAATTATAAAACAGTTGAGAGTGTCACTTGAGAAATAATAGTAATGCAAAACAAATCTCCTCACATCATCTAAACAATCTAGAGGCAGACGCACAAACAATTAAATATCCAAGAGAAGCGTGTCATGATTGACACTTTGCGATCCTGGAAAAAAGAGCCCAAAAAAAGCCACATAACCATGGCTGCCATCTCCAACAGCCCAAGAGAAATAGCAATAAATAACATAAAGTAACTATAGCATGCTACATTTTGGTCGTATGTCCACTTATTGCATTTCGTTAAACTACATCCTGCTCAAAAAGATGAAATTAGAAAAACCTACATAAAAGAACATATGATTGCTATGAAAACTATCATCATTCCAACACACTATCCGACGGGTATTTTTGACGATGGTTCAAAAATAGGGAATTTAAATTGAAAAATGAGTTCTAAATCAAGTAAAAAAACTGCAAGAAACAATAGTAGAGAACTATTAGGAAGAAGGAAATAAAAATTAACCAAAATTTTTACCACTTTGATAAGATTTTTGAGGACAATGATGACAGAATCACCTTTGAACCCAACATCATCCACCCTGATTTTTTTTTTTTTGCTGATGAATAGGTCGTTGTAGTAACTAGAAGAGGCTTTCTTCTTGCCTTTTCCCTGTTTGGGTACCCATAATTACAAAAATGGGTTGTTACAATTATAAAAAAAACATACCATAGTTTAGTATATATATAATGGTAAAAGCTAACCTCCGTCCACATCTCTCTAACATTCTCCAGCACCATGTTACAGTGTCGATCAAAGGCTGTCACACGGCCTAGAAGTTGTTATAGTTGATAAGTACTTGGATCGTGCAACACATCCAAAATAATGTGATTAGGAATCTTACGTTGTTACACATACACATCCAAATGCACATATGGAACATATAGAGTTTTAGTATACACTCCATATCTAACTATAATCTACATCCACATCAGTTTAAAACCACTCGTCTCGTGTGGACAAAATGTACGAAAAAATGTAAGTGTTACCTAATTTAGGCTTCAAACCATTCAGGTTGTTAATCAAACTATTATCTAACACTTGTAACTCACATAAATTCGATACAATGTATTAGCGACTATTTTCATCCAGATATGAAATACTCTTGCCTAAATTAATTAGGACATCACAGTGTAAGCAAAATCTATTCACAAAAATTAGGGCACCACAATGTAAAAAAGTGCATCGCAGTTATAAAATCCTATTCAGACATTTTATCGAACACATGGTGTGCAGTTTTTGTAAAAATGTTTTTCATGTGTTTATTTCTCAATTTCATTTCAGAATAACTATTCTATACAATGAATCATGTCAATAAACTCTTAAAAATCAATACATCTATAAAAAAAAGATGATAATTAACGAATCAAATTTCATAGAACAAAAAACCTAACTTATAACAAACACAAATATGTGCAAATAAAATTGTAAAAAAACCCCCCACAATCTAATATCGGATCTTTGATTAAAAGATTAACAAAATTATAATCAAAAAACAGTTTTGAAACTTACTTTGATCAGTGATTTGAGACATTAGAACGAGATGATTAGTGAATCCGATAACAAATCAGGTTTATTGTTTTGATCATGTGGAGATTAGGATCGAGAATCACTGTAACGAGATACAATGTTTTGACTGTTTTGATCTGGATTCTAAAACGAGATGAAACGAATAATTAGAATTGAGGGTTTGATGATAATAAGAGTAAAAACAAATAGAACAGAGAGAAAAAAAAAACAAGAGGAAACAAAAGAAAAAAACAGCAATTTAGGCATTATTGCCATCTGTTAAAATTATAATTAATTACACAACAAACCTTGGGAAATATAAAATGTAACAAACACCCCCTTTAGTTTGGTGTAAAAAAGGAGGGGAGGATGATCTAACGGTTGGGAAGTGGTTTTCTAGGTTTTTCCCACCGAAATGAGGTTTTCCTCAATGATCCCATATTATATATAAGTATATATATAGATATATATATATATATATATAAATATAGAATATAGTATATAAGGTTTTCTCATGATCCCATCTATATATATATATATATATATATATATAAAGATCTAAAGATATGGCTAGTATGGATTTTAGCGCGGATTCCAAAAAATTGATTTAGAAATAATCTTACCAAACAATTGTATATTGGAAGGAATGTAATGCTTGATTACTACACCTACACACCAAATGCTTCCTAAGTATCAAAATTAAAGGAATGAGGGATAAAATAAATAAATAAATAAAAAGGAACATGACGATTAATCTCCTTATTAACTATGTTACAATATAATTTATTTAATACCAGTAGGGTACCCATACATTACGACGGCGAATACTTTTAAAAATTTTAATGAGTAATGTTTTCTGTTTATATGTTTTTCGTAACGAATGACGATAGTAACATGGTTGTTAGATTTGTATGATTGGGACAAGTTTTACCACCTCGTGGCTATTCTTTGGTTAAAGTTGACACTAGATAGTCGATGATGCATTGATAACGGTTATCATTGAGTTGTTTTTGAGTGAGTCACATCGTTGTGTGTGACAGCGATTCATTTTTTGGCTAATTGTATACGTATGGTACATATTGAGGGGTGAGGATAGATGATCGTTTGGTTTTCCACGTGACGGGTAAAGTGCAATGGGTCACAACGGTATAAACACAAATGCGGAAGCAAAACCTTCGTTTGACAGCACTTACCTAAACCCGTATGAACCTATGAGGAAGTAAACAAATAAGGCAAACTAAAAGCAACTCTAACCAGCCCCCAAACAATATCAAATCAACCAAATCAGCAGGTATTAAAGATAATCAAACACACACCAAGAACACCAAGCTTTTAGCGTGGAAAACCCCAAAGTGGGTAAAAACCACGGGACACCTAGTGCCGCTTAAATCCACTATCAAGCAAGAGAGGTACACAAAGTCTTCTCTAGATAACACTAGAGGCATACAACAATCATCATAATCTTGGAATCAATATCAAGATATATGGCAACAAACAAAGAACAAGAAAGGAAGATAAATATAAAAGCCCCAAACAACTTGCGAATCACCCGGTAAAGAACAGGAACTTCCAGGCCTCAAAATCAAGATCCCAACGGTCAAAACCTTCCTTTATATGCAAGGAAGCTTCAGTCCAAAAATCGTGACGATCCGACGATGCAAACTCCGGGGATCGACGAAACACTGCTGCTGGGTTTTGGGTGATAAGAACTCCGAAAATCTTCTTCTTTTTTTTCTTTTCTTACTCTCTTCTCTCTTGTTTTTCACACTTTATAATGAGCATAAGGATGTCCTAAATAAGGACAAACTGGACCCAAGATGGCCCCAATGTGTTGGGCTCTTATTCCTCATGGACTAAGAATATACCCAACAAATCTCTCCCAGATTTCTGTCTATGAGGATTGAGTACGCCATCCCAAGCGAACGAGCAACATAATAATCTATCAACTTTTCTCTTGCTACAGCCTTTCGTCAACATATCGAAGCAGTATCATCCGTATAACTTTAGTAAGTTCAAACATATCCCCCCCATCTTCAATGCATCTCTAATCCAATTATACCGATATCAATAATGTTTTTGTTCTTTATGAAACATCGAATTCCTAGCAAGTGAATAGACTTTGGATGTCACAAAGAACCGCATAACGTTTTTGGCTTGAAACCAAGTTCTTGCAAATACCTTTCAACCACAATAGTTCTTATGCACGCTTCCGTTGCTGCCACATACTCAGCCTCTGTTGTAGACAAGGCCACACACATTTGCAATCTTGATTGCCATGAAACAGCTCCCTCTACCAAAGGTCATTAAATTTCCAGAAGTGGACTTCATGTTGTCCTTATTTCCCCAAATTCCGAGTATGTGTAACCAACAAAGCATGGGTTTCCCATATTCCAAATGTGATACCCAATTTTTGAATTACCCACGCAGATATTGATATAACCATTACACTTCCCAATGCTTCTTACCAGGATTTGACAGGAACCGACTGACAACACCAACCGCATGAGCTAAATCCGGCCTTGTACACACCATAGCATACATCAAGCTACCAACCGCTGAGGCATATGGAACTCTATCCATCTTTTCAATATTCTTCTTAGAAGAAGGACAATCCTTATCATAAGCTTAAAGTTGGGAGTTTAGAGGGGAACTAACCACTTTAGCTTTATCCATGTTGAACCTGCGCAGCACCTTCTCAATGTATTGCTCTTGTGATATATGCAACTTCTTGGCACCTCTATCGCGGAAAATCCGAATGCCAAGGATTTGTTTTGCTGGCCCCAAGTCTTTCATAGCAAAGGATTTGCTCAAATCTTGCTTCAATTGGGCAATTCTTCCAATGTTCTTGCCAACAATCAGCATATCATCAACATATAGCAATAAGATGATGAAGTCATCATCACCAAACCTCTGAAAGAAAACACAATGATCAGAAAAAGTCTTTCGGAAGCCTTGCTTCCCTATAACCGACTCAAACTTCTTGTACCACTGTCTCGGTGCTTGCTTCAACCCATACAAACTCTTCTGAAGTCTACACACGTAGTCTTCCTTCCCCTTAACCTGAAACCCTTCAGGTTGTTCCATATAGATTTCTTTATCCAGATCACCATGAAGGAAAGCTGTCTTGACATCCATTTGCTCCACCTCAAGATCGAGGCTAGCCGCCAAACCAAGAACAACTCGAATAGATCCCATCTTCACGACTGGAGAGAAAATCTCATCAAAATCAATACCTTTCTTCTGACTGAAACCTTTAACCACCAATCTGGCCTTGTACCTCGGTCTAGGAGTATACTCTTCAGTCTTCAATTTGTAAACCCATTTGTTTTTCAAAGCTCTCTTGCCCTTAGGCAACTTCGTCAACTCAAAGGTATTGTTCTCATACAAGGATTTCATCTCATCTTGCATGGCATCAAACCATTCTTTCTTGTGTTCATCTTCCATAGCTTCTGCATAACACTCGGGCTCTCCCCCATCAGTGAGTAAAACATACTCATTTGCAGAATAGCGTGTGGAAGGATGATGATCTCTAGTGGACCGCCTAAGTGGAACAAATGGTGGCATAGGCACTGGCAACTCAGGATGAACGTCTTCATCTAGGTTTGGTTGCTCTTGAGCATCAACATCATCAGCACCATGTTCTTCATCATTTTGTTCTTCATCATTCTGAATATCATCTCCAAACTGTGCATCAAAATGTTTTGGAGGAACCGGATCTAAGTCAATAGGATCATCATTATGTTGAGGAATTGTCTCCTTCTCAGTCTTCTCAACATCTTTCAAAGTTTGATCTTCGTCAAACTCTACATCTCGGCTGCGAACAAGTTTCTTTTGTACTGGGTCATACAACCTGTACCCAAGTTCATCTTGACCATACCCGAGGAACACACATGGCTTATTCTTCACATCAAGCTTTGATCTTTCATCTTTGGGAATATGCACAGATGCCTTACATCCAAAGACTCGTAAATGATGGTATGAAACATCTTTGCCGCTCCAAACCCTGTCAGGAACATCAAAACGCAAAGGAACACAAGGGGTTAAATTAATAACATGTACCGCCGTATTCAAAGCCTCACCCCAAAAAGAAGCAGGCAACCCTGCATGTGAAAGCAAACATCTGACTCTCTCAACCAAGGTTCTATTCATCCGCTCTGCCAAGCCATTCAATTGCGGTGTCTTCGGTGGAGTCTTTTGATGCTGAATTCCATGCTCTCTACAATACGCGTCAAAGGGGCCAATGTATTCACCTCCATTATCACTTCGAATACATTTAAGTTTCTTCCCTGTCTGCCTCTCAACTAAAGCATGAAACTGCTTAAACACATCCAATACTTGATCTTTAGTCTTCAAGGTGTATACCCAAACCTTCCTTGAATGATCATCGATGAAAGTGACAAAATACGAACACCCACCAAGTGTCTTAGTCTTCATGGGACCACAAACATCGGAATGTACCAGATCAAGTATGTTCTCCGTCCTAAAAGAAGGACGACTCTTAAAAGCACGTCTAGTCTGCTTTCCTGCCAAACAGTGAGAGCACTTCTTCAGGTTAATATCATGCACACCGGATAACACATTCTTCTTAGAAAGAATAGACATCCCTTTTTCACTCATGTGACCAAGTCTCTTATGCCATAACTCGGTCATATCATCATTGTCTATAGCATTGACAATGCTCTTGGAGATCTTCGGATGTGTCATGTATAACTTGGATTCCCTTTTCCCTCTTGCAACAATCAATGATCCGAGAGTCACTTTCCACAAGCCATTACCAGAACTGTTGTGGTAACCATCTTCATCAAGAAGACCTGTTGAGATAATATTGAGTCTCATATCCGGGACATGTTTCACATTATGCAAAACCAATTCCATCCCTGTGTCAAACTTCAAACAAATATCTCCAATACCAGCAATCCTAGATAGCCCAGTATTACCCATCCTAACAACACCGAAATCACCTGGTGTGTAAGATGAAAAATATTCTTTTCGTGTTGCAACATGACACGTAGCACCACTATCAAGAATCCAACTCGAATCATCATGAGCAAGGTTAACCATATCATAATCTGAACAAACAAAGAACTCATCTGTGGTGGTATTTACTTCAGTACTGTCATCACCATCATCATCTTTCTTGTGCTTGTTCTTCTGATTATTGTAGTTTTTCTTCTTGTTCTCCTTTTTCAACTGTCTGCAGAACTTCATTGTGTGTCCTTTCTTGTGGCAGTGATAACATTCAACATCAGCAAATTTTCCTTTGCTAGAACTGCTACGATGATTACCTCTGTTACTCGGGCCTCTACTTTTACTTCTCCCCTGCCTTTCTGTGACCAAGACATCTGAATGTGAAGAGGAACCTTGTGACTTTCTTCTCATCTCTTCATTCAAAATACTACCTTTAGCCAATTCCATGGTGATAACACCATCTGGTGCAGAGTTGGACAAGGATGTCCTAAAAGTTTCCCAAGTATCCGGTAAAGTACCAAGAAGCCACAAGCCTTGAATCTCATCTTCAAACTTGATACCCATACCTGCAAGCTGATTTATAATACCCTGAAACACATTTAAGTGATCGGTAACAGGGGACCCATCAGTATACTTTAATCTCATCATTTGCTTGATTAAGAACAACTTGTTGTTTCCAGTTTTTCGAGCATATAACTGTTCAAGTTTGTTCCAAAGAGTACGAGCATGCGTCTCCTCACAAATATGGTTCAAAACATTATCATCAACCCACTGCCTAATATAACCACAAACCTGTCTATGCAAAATAGTCCATTCTGCATCTGTTTTGTTCTCAGGTTTCTCAGTACTAAAAACAGGCAAGTAGTAGTCTTTCACATAAAGGAGATCTTCCATCTTCCCTTTCCAAACATGATAATTAGAACCATTCAAATTAACCATCCTACTTGTATTAGCTTCCATCGTTCAAACAGGTAAGTCCCCAACCAAGAGCCTACAGCTCTGATACCAATTTGACGGGTAAAGTGCAATGGGTCACAACGGTATAAACACAAATGCGGAAGCAAAACCTTCGTTTGACAGCACTTACCCAAACCCGTATGAACCTATGAGGAAGTAAACAAATAAGGCAAACTAAAAGCAACTCTAACCAGCCCCCAAACAATATCAAATCAACCAAATCAGCAGGTATTAAAGATAATCAAACACACACCAAGAACACCAAGCTTTTAGCGTGGAAAACCCCAAAGTGGGTAAAAACCACGGGACACCTAGTGCCGCTTAAATCCACTATCAAGCAAGAGAGGTACACAAAGTCTTCTCTAGATAACACTAGAGGCATACAACAATCATCATAATCTTGGAATCAATATCAAGATATATGGCAACAAACAAAGAACAAGAAAGGAAGAATATCACCAAACAACTTGCAATCTGTCCGGGTAAGAAACAGAACTTCCAGGCCTCAAAATCAAGATCCCAACGGTCAAAACCTTCCTTTATATGCAAGGAAGCTTCAGTCCAAAAATCGTGACGATCCGACGGTGCAAACTCCGGGGATCGTCGAAACACTGCTGCTGGGTTTTTGGTGATAAGAACTCCGAAAATCTTCTTCTTTTTTTCTTTTCTTACTCTCTTCTCTCTTGTTTTTTACACTTTATAATGAGCATAAGGATACCATAAATAAGGACTAAATGGACCCAAGATAGGACCCAATGTGTTGGGCTCTTAATCCTCATAGACTAAGAAAATACCCAACACCACGTTTGGTAAGGACCCAATTGTATGACCGAAGTCAAGAGTTGGGGTAACACTCACGATGACTATAAAGTGTTTGTGTGTATTATTAGGCGAGAAAATAGAATGTTGCTCAACCCATTTTGAGAGAATGGTCCTTTATGTATAGAGATGCATTTAAGGTTTTGTGCAAACATGAATGCGATCTAAGGGTTGAGGATGGCCCGTGAAGCGCCCCTTTTCCGACTCTAAATTTGACCAAAAATTTAAAACTTTGCTCAAACGCATGACCGGGAATGACCTTATGTCACCCTTTATTAAACTGACCAAAATCTATTATGAAATGGCCCTTGAAAGTATTTTTTTTATCATAAAGTAGACTCGAATACCTTTCCAACGGTATAAGGCACGACTTCAAACTCCTTACGGTTTAATTTATACAAAATAAACAAGAATAACAAAAACCGAAAACACCAGACCCCTTAACCGGCGACTAAGGGTCATCAGACCCATCCTTAGCCGGCGGCTAAGGGCCACCAGTCTGCACAAAGTCACCCGTCTTGCCTTTTTGACCCAAAACTTAACTTCCATGACTCAACACATTACAAGAACTTCCAGAACTCACTTAGACATCATACTAAACCGTTTCTATAACATTCGTGGTCTCAACGACTCACGGAAACATACTTTACAATTCGACGGGTGATTAGCCAAACACCCCTTTTTACCCATTTCATCCAAAATACTTGTACCAAATACATGACATCCACTTTTAAACCAAGACCTGGACTTGGACACCTCCAAACCATATATATAACTCATTTTATGACACTAAAACATACAACTTGGGGGTTCAACATGTTTGAGCTCGACATCTATACTAACTTCTTACGCATAGTCCAAATACTTCCAATATCCGAGCTTCCGCTTCTATACCTTTATCAAGGCTGTACCTTCATCACATATAAACTTGGTAAATGATCATTTATATGGACAAACCCTTGCCATGGAACCTAATCCTCTTCATTAGATCATCAAGTAGCATTTTTTAAGTACTACTCAAGAACACTAACATTTTTTTTATTCATTTTCTTTATTTTTTTTCACGATTGTAAGTGTGATTTATTAAAAGTGAATAAGTTAATTTGTACAATTACGTTTAATATTTAAAATTTCAATTTTTTACACAAAATGATGACTAGTAAGGGTGTAAACGAGTCGAGTCGATCCGAGTACTGCCAAGCTCGAGCTCGAAACTCGACTCGAGCTTTGTATTTCGAGCTCGAACTCGACTAGAAAACAGAAACAGACTATTTCCTGGTAATTTCACACACATCTAATTCTATAATCTATCACTTTCGGTTTGTTTGGTGGGAATGAACGACTTGGGTTCGGGTCGGTCCCTCTCTAACAAATATTTTGTATTTAAAAAATTGATGTAGAAGAAGGAAGAAAGCAATATATATCTGACTTTTATTCCATTAACCAGCCCGGATATTCCTTTGATCCGATCCATCTAAGTATGCACTCCAACTGTTTGATCAAATTCCCCTTCACTAACATTTTTTTTATTTCATATTTTACTATTTGTGTAATGTACTTGTAACATATATCTTTTTTAACTTATTATTAGGACTAGCATGATCGCGTGAATTCAACTGGTAATAATAATATAATGAAGCGTTTTGTGTACATCAATGACGATGATTTATCTAGCGACCTTTACTGCGATAACCGTATCTCCAACCGGAAGTATACTTTGTTGAATTTCCTCCCCAAAAACTTATGGGAACAGTTCAGGTACCTTTTACGTACTCATACATACATTTTATTTTGCGTATATTACGGGGGTGTTTGTTTTGGCTTATATGTGGGCTTACGAGCTTATTTGATTTCGCCTTATATTTCATAAGCCCCAATTTGTTTGGCTTATATGGAGACTTATGGGCTTATATAAGTTTATCATATGATATATAAGGGGGCGTTTGTTTCGGCTTATATGTGGGCTTATGAGCTTATTTCATTTCGCCTTATATTTCATAAGCCCCAATTTGTTTGGCTTATTTTGAGACTAATGGGCTTATATAAGTTTATCATATGGTAATAAACATATATAAGGGGGCGTTTGTTTCGGCTTATATGTGGGCTTATGAGCTTATTTCATTTCGCCTTATATTTCATAACCCCCAAATTTCCGGCTTATTTTTTAGAGTCGTGGGCTTATATAAATATAGGTTTATTACGATATACGTAATAAACTTGTATAAGCCCACAAGTCTCAAAATAAGCCGGAAAATTGGAGCTTATGAAATATAAGGCGAAATCAAATAAGCTCGTAAGCTCACATATAAGCCCAAACAAACACCCCCTAAATATAACATATCAAACATGAAATCCCAAGTTAAGTCCAAATGTGGAAATATCTAGTTAATTCATTCAATTTGCTGATTGTCGGAAATTTAGTGCAATTGAGGGTTTTAGATCACACTTGGATATGGGTTTAGTGAATGATCTCATCAGGCGGCTGATGTGAGTTTAGTGAGTTATACTCTTCACTGAGTATATTTAGGGAAACGATATCATGAGGGAGTAATCTCATTCAATTTTCTACCCTCAGTGAGTATGCTCAATGAGCAAAGCTTATCAGCGAGAGCTAGAACTGATATAACTTGTAACGGTTTTGACCTATTCAAGGGCACTGCTATAATGGAGGAATGATTATGAGGAGATTGATGGGCCGATTCTTACTCATAATTCCATTGACTTGAGTTTCTTCTCTATATACGAGAAACAAATATGCATGGAAACATACACGTAAAACAACATACTTAGATTCAAAAGGGTTTTCATTTGTGTCTAAGTCAAGAACATAACACTTGGTCTTATCTCAAAGAGATATACGTGTAACCCAGGCATTAGGGTCGTATAATTTATTTTGGAAAGTGTGTATCCGGCTATTGATTATCTTCACCCTACTGGTGTTGAACAACTTATAAAAACCCAACACTAAGTATACCATCATTTATGAGATTTTGCAAGTGATATTATCGTTTTCTTTTCTTTGATACTTGCTTATGTTTTACTCCTTTCCCACGCGCTCTAATTTTTTTTTTTAAATTTGTTTATGCAGCCGGTTTATGAACCAATACTTTTTGTTAATTGCTTGTCTTCAACTATGGCCGCTTATAACGCCGGTGAACCCTGCTAGTACATGGGGCCCTCTCATTTTTATATTTGCGGTCTCTGCTACCAAAGAGGGATGGGATGACTATTGTAGGTATCTCTCCGACAAGAAAGCAAACGAGAAAGAAGTATGGGTTGTAAGGCAGGGTTCTAAGAAACTAGTAAGTCAATATATCGCAATGTCATCTAATTTTAGTACACGGGGATTGTGTAATTTATCTTAGCTATAAAGTTTTTTTAATACACCACCATGTTACAAATAAATATCGTCAACTTTGATGTGTAGATTCAAGCTCAAGAGATTTACGTTGGTAACCTAGTGTGGCTACGTGAAAACGATGAAGTTCCATGTGATCTCATTTTACTTGGTACGTCTGAACCTCAAGGAGTCTGCTATGTGGAGGTATGTATGTTTCTCATACATGTTTTTGCTTACGATATATTATCTGTTCTATTTCTAGTGTGCCCTGATGAGCTTGCGCAAAATGCTAGTAATTGTCTTTCACAAATCTTAGCCGTGTTTGTAACTCTAAGTTATAGAACAGTTACTTTCCTTTTTTCCATGTGCAATATGTTCGTAGTATGGGTTCACGCTGTCCTTAGAATGTTTTTTATAAGGTTGTATCATCTTAGACATTTTATAAGGTTGAATCATGTAATTTACTGTCGTAAAATCATTATAGAATCTCGTATAACGCCATTGGAAGAAAAAGAGAAAAAGTAACAATAATGAGTATAGCTTATTATTCGTCTTGAACATCTCAACTGGTTGATTTCATTAGTGCTTTTGGTAGAAAATAGATCACCTTGCTGGTACAAATCCTTTATGGCAGTATAGTTCAATAGCGTTTTTTCTTTACTTCAAGACCCTTTACTCGTCTTTCTTATCAAATTAATGAAATAAGTAGTTCATACATTTCGTTTCGTGTTTCTTTCTACCTCTATATCACATGACAGCTTCTAACAACTATATAACATAATTTGCAGACAGCTGCGTTAGATGGTGAGACTGATCTCAAGACAAGGAGCATACCTCCTGCTTGCATGGGTATTGACTCTGAACTGTTGCACAAAATCAAGGCAAGGCTTGCGCGCACTTTATAATTTGAGGAGACATTCTCATCATTCCCTCACATTGTTTTATGATTATTCGTTAACTTATATTTTATTTTTGGCAGGGTGTGATTGAGTGCCCAAGCCCAGATAAGGACATTAGAAGGTTTGATGCAAATCTACGACTGTTTCCTCCATTTCTGGATAATGACGTCTGCCCTTTAACCATAAAAAATACAATCCTCCAATCGTGTTATTTGCGAAATACAGACTGGGCTTGTGGTGTTGCTGTATATACAGGTATCATATAACTATCTAATATATATTTTTGACTCGGTATTGCTTCCTTGATTGTATATTATATGCGATCCATGTTTTGTTTTCCAGGCAATGAAACCAAGTTGGGGATGAGTAGAGGCGTTGCAGAACCAAAGCTTACTGCTATGGATGCGATGATTGACAAGTTGACTGGAGCTATATTCATTTTTCAGATTGTAGTGGTGATTGTTCTAGGCATAGCTGGGAATATATGGAAGGATACGGAAGCAAGAAAGGTTTATTTAGTTTTGTGCATCGTGTATCTAATGCCCCTTGCGTACTATCTCGTATCTTCTGGAACCGGAACTCATATTCATATTCTCTTTATGCAGCATTGGTATGTTCTTTATCCGGAGGAGGGTCCGTGGTATGAACTACTCATCATCCCTTTGCGATTTGAGCTTCTTTGTTCCATCATGATACCCATATCTATAAAGGTAAACATTTCTTTTATCATCAACTTATTACTCTAGCTGAGAAGATTTTCATTTTTGATCATATGCGCGGTCATAAATAAAGCCTTATTTTCTACAAGACATGTGAAAAGTAGACGAGCAGTGATACCTATAAGGCTATAATTGTGCTATCACTACCTTCATCTTTTATAGCGATAAATTCCTGTGAAAGCATATATTAAAGGAATAGGGAGTATTTAAACCATGCCGTATTCCGTTTTAATCCTGTTCTCAAATCAACAAGTATTTTGATCTGTTTTCTGTGTAATGTACTATGAGCTTCCGAGCTTTAAAAATTCTTACCACACACCCGTGACAGGTGTCGTTAGATCTGGTTAAGAGTTTGTACGCAAAGTTCATTGATTGGGATAAACAGATGGTTGATGTAGAGACTGGAACTTCAGCAAATGCAACAAAGTAAGAAAAGCGCAGTTTTCTATCAATGTGTTTGCATGTGTCTATCTCACATTATTCAGTTTATTGATATGTTTTTTCTTATATATGGCAGCACAGCAATAAGTGAAGACCTGGGACAAGTCGAGTACATACTGACAGATAAAACTGGGACGCTAACAGAAAATAAGATGATTTTTAAGAGATGTTGCATAGCGGGTACATTTTTTGGTAATGAGAATGGAGATGCTGTTAAAGGTTCGACTTCTTTTCTCAAATTTGAGTTCATTGACTTTTATCTAATCCCTGGTTTATTTGTGGGTTTAATATGGTATCACCAACCATTCCATAGGATTACTTTATGCGTATTTTGTTGTCTTATTGGAATTTGCCTTGTCTTGCTTGTTACAGATGTTGAGCTACTCAATGCCGTCAATACTGGTTCTCCAGATGCTACTAGATTTCTTACAGTTATGGCAATATGCAACACCGTCATTCCTATTAAAAGGTTATTCCTCATCGAATATTGGTCAACTTTTCTTTCTGCAAACAGTGTTACACATATTGTTAATGATGATCTTCTAAACTACAGTTCAAGTGGCATAGTCTCGTATAAAGCGCAGTCGCAGGATGAGGAAGCTCTAGTACGTGCAGCTGCTTCCATGCATATGGCTTTTGTTAACAAAAATTCTAATTTACTTGGTATGAATCCGTCTTTTTCTTTATGCATTGACATGATTGATAAAATAGAAATTTTGTAAAAATTTTGTTTCTTCGCTTTCAGATATCAACTTCAATGGTTCATTAATTCAGTATGAGGTGCTGGATTACCTAGAGTTTACATCTGATAGGAAAAGAATGTCGGTAGTTGTTAGAGATTGTGCTAGCCGCAAAATCTTCCTTTTGTCCAAAGGAGCAGATGAAACTATTCTCCCCTGTGCACAAGCAGGTATTATTTATTGTCCTTATATGATATTACAAAGTGTACAATGCATTATCCATGTTTCATGCGTTTTCGTGACAGTAGTGGTGTCTGTTAGTCTTTCTAGTGATTTGTACTTGTATAGTTGTACTTATTTCATGGATATACTGATTGAATATTAGCTAGTTGGTGTTTGAAGAAAAAAAATGTTTTATGGATTTGCAGCAATTGTATTGTAGCTATTGATCTTAATTTTATATATAAAGATTGGACTGTGGGCAGACCTCAACAAAGACTTTTCAGAAGCTGTAGATCAATATGCCCAAAATGGCCTACGACTTTTTGTTTTAGCTTGGCGTGAAATAAACGAGATTGATATCAAGATTGGTCTGCGATGTTTAAAGAAGCCGAATAGTAGCAACATAGGTTGACCGACGGTACAAAAAACACATGGACAGATGTGCGCGTGTGTGTATGTTCGTGTTTCTATATAAATTTTATACCTTCAAAATTATTTTTGTAGTGGAGAGTGGCGGAGGTTTGCGAAAGATTGGAACACGACCTTGAAATACTGGGGGTTGCTGCAATAGAGGACCGTTTGCAGGTAATGTAAATAACTTGCATCCGCATAAGAACGCGAAGTATTCAGTTGTATATAGAGGCTTAGACCCATTTCTATCTTGTACATTGCGCAGGATGGTGTGCCAGAGACGATTGAAACACTCAGAAAAGCTGGGATTAATTTTTGGATGCTGACTGGAGACAAGCAGAATACGGCTATCCAGATAGCTCTGTCATGCAATTTTGTTTCCCCTGGTAAGCCATATACATATACGGATATACCTGTCTGTGCATGTAGATAGAATTTGAATCCTACCAACTATGAATCTTGCGATTTAGTTAATTTTTTAACGTATTTTAGAGCTTAGTTTCTCAGATTTTTTGCTTTGTTAATCTTAAAATCTACTTGCTCGAATACAGAACCGAAAGGCCAACTTCTGTTAATTAACGGGAAAACGGAAGATGAAGTTTACAGAAATCTGGAAAGAGTTTTGCTCACAATGAGAATAACAAAAGCGGAACCTAAGGTGACCACTTATATTTTCTTATTAAACAAACCGTTTAATTGTTGATGTTGATCCTATCTATGGTTTTCTTATATTGTTGCAGGATGTGGCTTTTGTGATTGATGGATGGGCTCTTGAAATTGCTCTCAAGTATTACCGGAAAGCATTCACCGAGTTGGCAATATTGTCACGAACGGCTATATGCTGTCGCGTTACCCCGTCACAGAAGGCACAGGTGCTTATACTTTTTTATCACTTTTTTTTGTAAGCGTTATCTTGGATTCTGATACAAGGATTTTATCGCAGCTTGTAGAGCTTCTTAAATCGTGTGATTACAGAACTCTGGCCATTGGAGATGGTGGAAACGATGTGAGAATGATCCAACAAGCCGATATTGGTGTTGGCATAAGTGGGAGAGAAGGACTACAGGCAGCAAGGGCGGCTGATTATAGTATCGGGAGTAAGATCTAAAACTCTATTAATAAATTTAATTTTTTGTCTCGAAATTGATCTTGTGTCCGATTCTGTTACTTTGCAGAGTTCAGGTTCCTTAAAAGATTGATACTCGTCCATGGACGATATTCATACAACCGCACTGCGTTTCTTTCGCAATATTCATTCTATAAATCCTTACTCATATGCTTCATCCAGATATTGTAAGTTTCTTTGCAATGTTTAATATCTTTCTTCAGTTTCCGATATATTTTATGCAAGCTCTGACTATAGACTTTTCAGCTTCTCGTTTGTCTCAGGTG
>BQNB010069477.1:0-30536 GCA_026074375.1 Tanacetum coccineum | reverse complement strand
TATGATTTTTTAAAGTTTTTAATGAAAATAAATGTTTAAAAATACTAAACCAACTATAAAAATTCTAGAAAAATTACAAAAAATAGCTTATACTACTTAAATCCTAATAAAAATAAGCTTATAGTCACAGCTTATCAAATAAGCCACGAAATAAGCTGTAACAGCTTAATTAGCTTATAAGGGAAAAATGAGTATAAAAGATAAATTGTGTGAGAGTCTAATGAAAAATACCCAAGGGCACAACGGTAGTGAGTGTGGTGTGTGTGTTTATAAAAGGATTGAGGTGTTGAGGTCGGGGGTTCGAGCCTTGCTCACCCCCGATTTCCACTTCCCCTTTTTTTTTAAAAAATATTTTTAATATCTTAAAAAATAAAAGTTGTTAAACACTTGAAAATAAGCATTTTTAATAAAAGAAACTTTTTGTGAAAAGCACTAAATAAGCTGTTAAACAGCTTATAATACGACAGAAAGTACTTAGCTACTTTTTTTTGGTTTTTCTTAAACTAAATAAGCTAGCAAATAAGCACCCTATAAAGTAAAACTTGGTTTTTCTAAAAACTTTGCTTAAATTCTACTAGGGAATGCTTTTCCAAAGAGCTTAAAACAACTTGAGCTTATTAAAAAAACTTGTGAAATTGGCTGTTACAGGAATATAGCTTTTTAGGGCTAAAAAGTTATTTTTCACTTAATTGATTGCACACAACTCATTTTAAGCTCATTTTCAAAACAAAAAGCTATTCTAGAAAGGTTAGGATATGTAAAAGCTAGTTTTGATAAGCTACTTAGAAACTATGACTAAAGAGCTTAAAAACTAAATAAGCTAAAAAGCACAATAAGCTAAAAAGCACAATAAGCTATCTCAGAAACTATGACTAAAAGAGCTTAAAAACTAAATAAGCTAAAAAGCACAATAAGCTATTTCAAAAGTTGAGCTATTGAAAACTAGACAACCTATATGTAAGCTATAAATCTATTGCATAAAATCAAATCCTATAAGCTAAAAATCTAAATTTAAAAACTAAGTTCTAACAGCTACTGTTTTGGCTTTTTAGGAATTTTAGATGAACTTTATAAGCAAATGTACCCTAGTGAATAAGCTAGAAATCTGAAAACAAGTTTTATTCTAACTAATCCTATAAGTAAACTAAAGTCCTACTGAGTTTAATAAGCTAAAACCTAATGAAACTTATCTTAAGTTGATCAAGAAGCACTGCAGTTTAAAACTGCAGTGTAGCCTACTGATGCACTTGGCAATAGGCAAAAATCAATATGCAGGAGATCTTAAGGGTCATTCCTGCACTAGACACTCTCAATGATTGTGTTTAAACACAACTCAAACAAGATCCAAGCTCAAGGAGGCTTAGATCAATTTTTTAACAATCTTAGAAAAGGAAAAAAATTCCCCTGGTGCAAAAACAAAGAGATTTAGCCTTAACTTTTTAATTTTTGAAATCTAACTTCTGAAATCTCTTTTACTACTGATTTTAAATGAATTAAAAACTGGTTCAAGCAATGAACTTAGCTCAATTTGACTTTTTAAGGTCAAATTGCATTAATCCAAACACCCCTTTAACTAATGCATAATCCATTTAAACTTTAGATTTTAAAATCTAGCCAGCAAAACCTAAGTACCAGTTATCAAATAGCTTATAACAAGTTTGATAAACATAAATCAAAGATCAATTAAGCTAGAATCAAAGATCTACAAGCTAAGCTAATTATTTTTGGTTTTTTTAGTTGATTTTATGACAGATTATGAAACACTAAGATCTATAATTATATAGCTAAAAACAGATTAAAAGACATAACTAATAAGCACAATAAGACAATATAAAGTACAAATAAGCAACTAGAAAGCAGATTAAGCAATTGATAAGTAAATAAGATACACTACATTAAGTATTTAAAAACAGAATTTGAAATGAAGACTTACAATAGGCTTTAGCTAAACAAAAGCTTAAAAGGCTCAAAGAGCTTGTCTACTAGCCCTGGCTTATTTAAATTAAGCCAGTAAAAGTCCATGGAAGCTCATCCTTTACTAGCTTCCCTTCCATAAGCTCAAAATTCAATAAGTCAAGGAATTAAGCTGATTTTAGATGTTCAAGTAGATTAAATGAACAATTGAGCTCAATCACAAGCTTAGAGACTTGTGAGAGCTTAAGATGAGCTTATGAAACAGTACCAAAAGCATTTAAGATATTTAAAAAAAACTTATAAGTGAAAACAATTTATGAAAACTATCCTGAGGATTTTATTAATACTTAAAAACAGATTACAATACTAGATAAAAGGAAATTACAAGAGCTTTTGAAAATAAAACATTACATTTAAACTAAATATACAAAAGAGCTTTTTAACTAAAAGTTGCAGAAAAAGAAAATATCTCTGAGTGAGTGGGGAGCTTGAATTTATAGCCACCAGGGAAACTTCTAGGTCTAAATTCAGTTACACCTCCTCTCAATCTTGTCCGTACATTCCTTCAATCATTGGATGATTAATCTTGGTCGTTGGATAGATTGAAAGGCACACGGATTGCCAGCGTGGCATTCGTGTGTCAGAAGCCTTTGTGCTTCTTTTGTGTGTACCTCAGGTGCAAAAATCCCTTCCTCTTATGCTTTCTTTACTATCCACGATCCTCACTTAATGGGCTTGACCAATAAGAAGCGTTTGATGACGTTTTTACCCTGCCACTATAATCCTTATCACTTGTATTAGCTTTCCCCATGTCCAATTTTACCTTCGTAGTTAAACCTTGGAGACGATGAACAGTAAAACCGACTTTTCCCGCGTAAAAACTTATAACAAGGTGTGAGAGTTTGACTTTTAATAAACCCGGGTAAAGTTTATTTGACTTCGGGCTTATAAAGGGGTTTTGGGCCGGGTATTGGGATTAGGCTTGGACTTGATTTGTATTATAAGAAAATAACGGGCGTTAACTCTTTTAGTTATAAGAGTTAACACCGTTAGGTTTTTAGGGATTATTTTTGTAATTTTGGAATTAATGAGGGACTGATTTGGAAATATTTGGAGTTTTGTCTTTTTGTGGTTTGACTTAAGTTGACCAAAGGTTGACTTGAGTTGACCACTTTTGACTTTTGATAGCTTTCTCCCAGCTCTTTGCGTGCTCTTCCATTCCTGTGTTCGTGTTTGCCCGGTTTTAACCGTTTTCTTGTGATTTGTGCAATATTCGCACCTACACAATCACAGAGACAAAACAAGCAATATTCAAGCATTTAAAGCATAATTTTTTCTTTTTAGGGCTATTTTTGATATAAAACAGATATGTGTTTTCACACATATCAGCCAACAACAGAGTGCTTTTTGCTTTCAATTCATTCTTTCTTGCTAGCTTTTGTTCAATAGTTTTGGGAGGAATGGGACCATCAGTACTAGCTGATGCAATAGCAGGTGCATCACCATTCATGATAACCTCCCAAAGAGCATAATCAGTGTTTGTAAGATATTGATCCATTCTCATGCTCTAGAGATCATAGTCTCCTATTTTGAGTACTGGAAGTTTTAGTGCAGACATTGTTTGCGTAGTTTCTGATTGTGATTCCATGAGATCTTGTATAGATATAGTGTTCTTCTTATTTAGAGTTTCTCAACAAGCTCTGATACCACTTGTTGATCCCTTCTTGACAGATCTTACTTAGCTTGTTAAAGCTTAGTTATATTGGATAGATCCAAGACAACTATAGTAGAAACTAAGATTGAGAACATCACAAACTATGCGGAATCTAGTTTGCAATACTAAAAAGAACAATGAAACAGTAAAAACAAGATCTTTACTAAACTTACAATATATTAAATACTATTTTGAGTTACAAAATAGCTACAAATACTAACTATGATTGCTATGCAAACTATGAATACTAATATGAAAAACTGATATCTAGATCTATGCCGTAGGGTTCCTTTTATACACTAAGGAAACCCTATTGGGCTTACAAAATGCGTCAAGTGATCATGCATATCTATTCCTAATATAACTCATGCATATCACTTTAGCATTCTAACTATATAACAAACAATACTAACTAACAGTACTAATAAACTGGCAGTACTAACAATTTGTACTGACAATACTAACTAAGCTTGACAGTACTAAGTGTTCTCATGGCAGTACTAAGTTAAACCAACAGTAAAAAGTTGTAGAAGCCCTTAATTCCCAACATTAATCTAAACTAAACTAAACTAAAACACTAATAAATAAGAATTAAACTACTTCACTCCCCGGCAGCGGCGCCAAAAAATTGATGTGTCATTGTGTAAGTGTTATTTATGTATCAAGTTTTACTGTTTATTTTATGCCGACTATACCTAAAAACAACACTTTAATGAGTAGTGTACCAGATCAGATGAAGTTTCGTGGTAAGTAGGGTGTCGATCACTAAGAGAGAGCGTTAATTCCTAATTATATCAGTATTTTAGTTATCTAAGTTAAACATAAAACTAATGCAAAAAGGGGGGTTTTTAGCCTGAGAGTCTGACATGGTTTTGTGTATCTAAACTAAAGTTTTGATGACAAGTAAAGCAATAAACACACACAAGAAGATAAACAAACGATAGAGGAACGCTCAAGAACTAATGTAAGGAAAACATATCAACCATGAATAATTCGATAAAACCCTGGTTTGTTTACTAGTGCAATGATTGACTTATCTCGAAGGGCATATCATTCCTAGACTTAGACGGTACTTCTCCCTAAGACCTAGACACACTAATTTTGTCATAATTAGACGCATCCGCATAAAGTAAGCATTTGTTGATTATAATCTATCTTAGGAGATTAATAATGGTGCTCTTACTAAACCTTAGCCCATTAAGACTTTACTCACTTACTGCTTAACGGCTCTTTATATACTAGTAATCCACTGTCCGAGTCCTTACCAATGGAATACGAACGTACTCGTTGATACCAAGATCACCTTATGGCTCAACTAAGCTCACTAAACTAAAGGTAACGATAGGTCAATATTTGTGATCCTATGATTTAGATATATAAATTGCAATATGGAGAGCTATCCCAGACTCTTAGCCTATGCCCAAACAACACTGAAGTTGTAGTGCATTAAATATGTAGGACTAGACCCAGTTAAATGATAGGTC
Organism: Tanacetum coccineum; assembly: GCA_026074375.1. Lineage (NCBI taxonomy): Eukaryota > Viridiplantae > Streptophyta > Magnoliopsida > Asterales > Asteraceae > Tanacetum > Tanacetum coccineum. The sequence continues at coordinate 25,424 of BQNB010069477.1, read as the reverse complement.
GCATACTTAAGCACATAAACGAATATAAATTGATAAACATAAACAACAATCAATGATAAATTAAGCAATCAAGATAAACAAACCAAAAATTAGATCTTCATAAACATGGCTGATACCTAAAGGTATCAGCCGATAGTCATTGTAAAAGTACACACGGTTTAATATATGAATGATTAAAATAAAGACACCTTATTCGAACGCATATTCGGTTGCGCAAAGATTACAAGAGTTTTCCTATGATCTTGAGGCTCTATTATTACCTTCTATGCTCCTTTATTCGTCTCTTGGTTGACTTGGTGGTTTAGGGATTCACTTGTATACCTAAAACTGAGTTTAGGATCGTCTATTTAGAGAGTCTGGAAACTCGTCGATACGCCATATCGAGCAAGGACCACATTTGATATCTTCCAGAATATTTTATTACTATATTGTGAATACGGAATATTAATGTCTCCTGGATACATCGTATTGGGTCTCTAACCCTTCGTGGTTATTTGTGAAGTGTTGACACGGATACACCGTATCTTCTTGATTGATACGACGTATTGAGGTAAAACCAGTTGATTCTTTTTCGTTGACCGAAGTATTATATACTCCGTATCGTTGATGTGGATACGACGTATTCTTCAAAGTCATGTAATGGTCTTTTGATTCGTCAAAGTCTTGAATACGTTGTATAGGTATAGAATAATACGGCATATTTTCTGTCAGATCAGTAGACTTTCTCGAACTCTTCATTTATGCTCCAAAATGCGTGCCTTTTAGCATAACTTCACCAAGTACTCCATAATTACAGCAATTCTTAAATATGAACGATTAAGTAATAACTCTTTGCAATAATTATACAAAATGGGTTAATTACATGGGATAAATGATGCTATAAAAGTGACATTATTTGATGTCATCAAAGAATGATAAATCCGGCTTTTTGTCGTGCATCAGCTCATATGGAGTTTTGTTGTATCGAAGATGAATCAGAGAATGATTTTGGGTGTAACAAGCTGTGTTAATGGCTTCGGCCCATAGAAACAGAGGAGCTTTTGAAAACATCAACATAGTGCAGGCAGCTTCCACAAGAGTTCGGTTTCATCTTTCGACAACGCAGTTCTGTAGAGGAGTGTGAGCAACAGAAGTTTAATGCGAAATACCAACATTTTCATAAAAATCACGAAGAGTCTGATTGGTAAATTCAGTTCCATTACCTGTTCTAACATTATGGATAGTGGCATTTAAACAAACTTGAATATTTTTTATGTATTTGATGATAGCGTCAGGAGCTTCATCCTTTGATTTCAAAATTTTAACCCAAGTAAATCGAGAGTAATCGTTAACAATTACTAAGATATACTTTTTCCCGTTAATGCTCTCCATACGCATCGGGCCACAATGATGCATATGCAAAATATATAGTTTCTCTTGGTTAGTGTCCTCAGCTTTGGGTTGATGAGAATATTTCTTGTTTTTTCCTAATGCACACGTTGACAACAGATGATCTTTCTAAAATTTAAGCTTTGGAAGACCTCGTGCAAGATTGTCTTTGGCTAGCTTCTTAAGAGTACCAAAGTTGAGATGCAATAACGACGGTGCCATAACCAGCTCTTAGTCTTTGACGCTTTTCATAGAGGACATATCGGAAAAGTCTTTAGCATGTCATCAAGAGAAATAGTGTACAAATTTGTGTCTCGAGAGCCTGAAAGTAGATCAACACCTACTAAATTTCGAATAAAGCAAGTGTTTTTCTGAAACGTGACTTCAAGATCCACGTCACAAAATTGTCCAACAGAAAACAAGTTATGTCTAAGTCCTTCAACATAATACACCCTTGAGATAATTACATTCCCCTGCTGATAGTCACCATACCCCATGATCTTTTAAACTTGGTCATTTTCGAATTGAACAGTTCCTAAAAATTTACTAACGAAGTTCATGAGCTGAGAGTGGTTCCCTGTCATATGTTTTGAACATCCAGAGTCCAAATACCAGAGAACAATTTGGACAACTTATCATTGACAAGAGAAGAGGAAGATGGAACATCTGTAGCATTGAATCCCTACAAATGAGTGGGTTCCGAGTTGTTAGCAATTTTAGATTCTACAATCCTAGCTTTTTTACTCGAACCTACTGCTTTTGTTTGTTTGGGTCTTCTACTATAGACTTTAATCTCTTGTTTTGGTGTTTCAACTGACTTAGGAGTGGTTTCTTTAAGATGTACTATTTTCTTGGGAGTGAACCTAGTTAATGGGCACGAATTACAAACTATAGTGAAAAATCTTCCTGTTGGTTTCCACTTATATCCTACATCAGTGAACACTTTACCCGTAGGTTTCCAAGATTTTCTCTTTTTATTTCTTTTAGATTTATATTTTGAACACACATTTACATCATTCACATAATCAATAAGACACATATCATGATTAGCATCAAACAAACATTTGTTACAGATAGCACAAATAGATTCAAACTTAGCATTTCTCATAGAATGCTTAACAAGTGCATTATTGATAGGCTCATAAATAGAATTTGTCTTATCCAAACTAGATTTAACTTTCCTAGGGTGGTCTTCTACTTTATTCTTCTGATTACTACGTGGTGGTCGCGTGATCCTATTGTTCTATGTATTGCCTGAAGGCTTTCATTCGCTAGTACTAGTAGTAGGTTTTACTCCTATAGAAGTCAACACAGGCTTGTTAAAATCTTTAATTTTAGGAGAACCAGTTTGTTTAGGAATATTGCTTGAAAATGTGACAGGTTCAACAAATCTAACTCTTTTGTCCTTGTTAATCGGTGTGACAACAACTAACTTTTCACTAGGTTTTGGTGAATTAGGGCATCTCTTAGAGGCATACACTAACAATTCCTGAACATGTTTTGTAAACATGCAAGCATATTCTAATAGAGGTTTACTAGGATACTGTGTTCTAGCACATTCTACAAATCCACAAAGAGTGTCAGTATATTCTATAGTCATCTCAATGTAAACCTCATGAGCATCCCTATAGTTCTTAAGCCTATGAGAAATAGGTTCTATGTCAAGCTTGAACATTCCTGGAGTAAGAGTGGCATTAGGTTTTGAAACCACAGTATTGACAACATTCTTCCCTTTTAGTTTGCTTAATTCATTTTTCAATGCTGTAATAGAAAAAACCTTTTCTTAAAGTTGAGCATTTAAATCTGAATTTTCAACAGACTTTGCATTAATTTGAGCAATTAAAGAGTCACAATGTTCTTTTTATTGAACCTGTGTCTTTCTAATTGAGTCAAATTGGTCTTTGTAAATTGATTTCAAATGCTCTCGTTCTTTTCTCAAATTTTCATTTTCCAAAAGTAATTTTGCCACACTATGTTCCAGTTCAATGTTGATTGTTTCAATCTCATCAATATCTTTCTTTACATTTTCCACACTATCTTTTCCACTCAAAGATTTAATTCTTTCCTTCAACTTTCTAATGACTGTGTCCTTCTCTTGTGACTGAGCTTTCAATTCATTTATTTCAAATAATTGATTAAATGTGGGAGCATTTAGGTTTTCACCAGAATTTTCCCTTTGAAAAATCTCTTGATTAAGTTGAGTTGCTAATTCCAATGAAATGCAATGCTTTTCTAAATTTGAATAACTTTTGACAAGTTTATCGTAAGCCTCTTTTTCAATGAAATCTTTCTTTTTGAAAAGCTCAATCTCAAGTTCTAGACACTTATTGCAATTATTCACACATGACTTTTTCACATCAAGAATATCCACAAAATTCGCAACAATATGCACAATTTCTTGAGACATGATTTGGTTTAAGAGTTGATCATTATCAATCCTAAGTTGTTTGATTTGAATTTCAAAAACGTTCTTGTCTACAGAACACTGATCAACAGCAGCCTCCATTTGGTTAAAAACAGTTTGAACTTCAGTAATTTCATCTAGAAGAGTTTTATCAAACGCATTAAATGTGTCTTTTAAAACTTTTAAAAATGGAATTATTTCAGTTAGAAAACACTCTTTTGTATGTTCAAAACCCCAAGACCCCGCAGTAATAGCATCAGATGTTAGTCTCTTTTTCACCACTTTGTCAAAATTGGCCAGTTGATATTTTAACTTTTTAAGACTTTCATTTACCAAACTTACATTAGGAAGTTCACTAGGAGCTTCGATTCTAACAGTGGTATGTGACGTAACAGGTGTTTCAAAAAGGGACGAATGTTTTAACCAGAAAGCTTGTGCTGCAGACAATTCTTTTTGAGTGATAAACATTTTCCAAAATCTTCTTTAATCTTATTCAATTTTGAATAGTCAATTGGAGAAATCTTAATCTTCTTTTCTATTGAAATTAGATTATTTTGTTTATCAAGCATCTTTGATCGACTCTCTTCTTCTAAAATCAATGTCTCTTCATCATCAAGCACAAAAATCACAGCATGTTCTTTAGCAATAACACTACCATCATATAATGTTGGTTGAATTCGCTGAGATTTTTTTAAGATGGAACGGATTTTGATAACCAGGAGCTTGTTTGTGAGTGTCATCGTAAAAAAAATTGTGGTTTCGTTAGCATATGCATTGCTTGCGTAGATCGATACATCTTACAAATAATATTCTCAAGTTCTTTATTTTGTTTTTCCAAAATAATTTCCTTGTCAATGTACTTAGACTCTTTTTCTTTAGACTCTATTTTGAAAACAGTTAATGATTTTGATAAAGACTCCTTTTCTTTGACATTATTAGAAAGAGTTTCTTTAAGAGTATCGATCTCTTGCTGAAAAGCCACAAGCTTTGCATTTCTATCCCAAATTAAATCATCCATTTGAGAATCTATTAATTTTTCCCTTTTATTCAAATATACATTAAGACTTTGTTCAAAAATGGTGATTCGTTCTTTGTATCTCTCAAGCTCGGTGGTTAATGATTCATTTACCATTTAATTTGTCTGATTTTCCTTATCTAAATGAGCTACGTGATTAGTCATTTTTTTCAACTAAGGATAGCACCAATAAATCATTAGGTGCAGAAGGATTAGTATCTTGAATAACCGCATCTTGTGACTCTTGCAGTTATTGAGAGTATGGAAGGATATTACTACCACTATGTATCTCATTATCTTCAAAATCATCAACATATGTTTGTTCAGAATACTGCATCTCTTGCACATCCTGATTAATCATATCATTCAGATAAGAATCAGAATATGGTACTTCAGAGAGAACTTCAGGATCACAGCTTGAAAGATTTGCCATCAAAACCGCTTTAGCTAAGGATAAGTCATCAAAATCTGAGTCATATGCATCCAAGTCATCTGTCTGGAAAGTTAAATTCTGAGGGATTGTCTGTTGAGCAACTGGAGCTTCTGATATACCAGGGTCTACTAAAAATGCAAGTTGCTCTTCATCTAATATCTGACCAGCTTCCTAAGCTTTGGCTAACGTCAATTTCTCCTTAAACCATGCAACATTCCTTGGCCTTTTTGGCTGAGTACACTGTCTCGCCATATGCCCTTATCCTTGACAGTTATAACACTTCACAACTCTTGATGGACTAGCTGCAACATTTCCCTTTGAAGTAGTAGCAATTCCTCTTTTTCCTGTACCAGTATAACTCTGATTTTTTCTTCCTTGAACTTGTTGAACGGTGACTCCACCATCTTGAATGGTTGCTTGATTTCTAGGATTAGACGATGTTCTGAGTTGATTGTTTGATGGTGGAAACCTTGACGCTATAGCAGATAGAAATGTCATTGCTTTGTTGATGCATTCAATCAAATCTTCTCCTAACTGAAACATAGGAACAGCGAGACCAGAGCCCAATTAGGGAAATTCAGCTTGTGATTGTGGTGTCACTAAAGGAGATACGAATGGTGGAGGGGAAATTAGATATTATTGTGGATTGACAGGAGTATGATGGTGTTGATGATGAATGGGTGCTGCATAAACTGGTGTGAATTGTTAAGGAAGTGGATACATTAAAGAACCTGAATGTTGTGGTGACTGAGATGGATTGTATAAATTTGGAGAGTTGGCTACTAATGCAAGAGGATTCGGATATCTTTCACGTGTGATACGAACTTCATTAGCATGTCGCTCGTGTTGACTAAGGTATGCATACAACTGATCATAGTTGGTGTTATACAAACTTTTAGCTATCTTCACATCAGTGACAAACTTGCTCCATTCCAATGGAAGAGCATTTAGAAACTTGGTATTGACTTGAACTTGTTGCATAGTCATCCCAATAGTATGCATGTCACTGATCAGCTAAGAGAATCTACAGTAGTACTTATACAATGTTTCACCCTAAACATAAGCAAACTTATCAAACAAGTTATACAATCTGCATTTACATTCTTGGTATGATAATTCGATGGCTTTCATTAGCATCTTGAATCTATCCCAAATATCCTTAGCATCCTCTTGATGGTAAACAAGTGCATACACATCAGGTGGAATACCATGAAGAATGATATTTGTTGCTTGAACATCACAATCATCTTGAAGTTTTTGTGCTTCAGTGAGTTCGGAGTATTTCTTAGGTCTGGTTTGTCCATTTTCTTCGATAGTTGGATAAACCAACAGACCATTATCGATTGAATAAAGCATCATCCTACCATGTTTCTTCCCTTTGATGAATAGTCGTTTACGACTTGCCCATGAATCATACATTGATTTTTCAAGCATTGGAGGACGGTTTTCAGCTCCAGCAACAATGATGTGTTTTGCTAAAGTAGTCATCTTGAATTATTTGAAAAGTAAAATGATTAACGAGTGATCGAATAGTGATAAAGGAGGATTGTGTTAAGAGTTGTTGTTGTTAGTGAATAAGATTGATATTCCACGGGATTTACAAATCTTCACTAAAACCGAGAAATCTAAATATTTAACGAGATTTTACAAAGTAAGACAAACCGTAGAAAATAAAATCTTTTTGTGACTGTTTTAATGTTTTTCTTGAATATGACACTTGTAATGTTTCGCTTGAATATGTAATGTTTCGCTTGAATATGTAATATTTCGCTTGAAATAAGAAAAATTGAACAGACTTTCGTCTTACACAACGACGTATTTCGCTTGAACTAACAACTTGTCATAAATCGCTTAGATACATATTTCGCTTGGGAACATATTTCGCTTGAACATATTTCGCTTGACCTAAGAAAATTTAAGCAGATTTTCGTTTCTAAGAAATGACGTATTTCGCTTGAAGTCAACCTGTCATATTTTGCTACACAACATATTTCGCTTACACATTTTGCTGGAATACATGTTTCGCTAGCTTCATGTCATATTTTACTACCTTCAAAACATGTTTCGCTTGCTTCAAACAAAACGTACTTTTTCACCAAAAATCACCAAAAAACACACCCTTTTTGACGTTTTACCTTGAATTTTCTTGCACAGCTAGTTATCTTAGGCCTAGATCTTGCTTAAAAATACAAACTTTAACACTTTTAAACACAAAAATTTGGGTTTGAATTTTGAAGCTCACGAAACCAAAAATAACCAAGAACTAATGATCTAAACAAGATATAAACGCACACAAGCTCACGATATCACCCTATGGCGACTGATACCAATTGTAGAAGTATTAAATCACTTAACAATAAACAAGATAGAAAGTTTAGAGAGAGAAAGGAGGGTTGTAGCACTTAGTGAGAGAAACAAAGGAAAATATATTATGTGAATAACTAAATGAACAACCAACCCTCTCCAAGGCATGTAGAGGGGTATATATACCTTGCATTGTCCGATCAACATAAGGATTACTTATGTTGACCCGGTTAGCTTGGTAAGTTTCCAAATATTATGCTATGAGCTATACTATTACACTTTTGGAAGTGACCGAGTCTTTTATCGATTCCTAACACTACATGATTGTTCTATTGTTTCAATTGTAATAAATCATAGTAGTGAATTTAACAAATTGCAATTTAGGAGCTTTTGTGAACAACATGGGGTGTCTTATAACTTGTCGGGCTCGTTCACTTCTCAATCGAGTAAGATTGTTGAAAGAACACATCGCAAATTAAGAAAGATGAGTTGTGCTATATTAGACGAGCAATCCATTCCACAAAAGTTTTGGTGTCATGCATTAGATACGAAAACATATATATTTAATAAGGTTTATATTAGAAAATTCATTAATAAAATACCCTACGAAATCCTTAGAAATAGGAAGCCGTCATTAGAATATTTTAGGGTCTTTCATTGTAAAGTATTTATACTTAACACTAAAGTACATCTCACCAAGTTTAACCCAAAGTCATACGAAGATGTGTTTTTAGGATATTCTCAAACTAATAAAGCATACATAGTTCTTAACAAGGAAACAATGAGATTTAAGGAATCTCTGAATGTTACCTTTGATGAGAGTTTTCCTAAACCTAAGTCATCTCCTTCGGTAGAAGATGATGGGATTATTGAACCCGTAGTTCAAATTCCAATTAGGTCTCCGTCATTAGAAGCTAATGCCTTAGAGTCGGGTTATCCTAAGAGTCTAAAAGAATCTAGAGGTCACCAAATAGAACAAGTAATTGGTGAGTTTAATGAGAGAACACTTAGGTCTAAGACAAAACAAGCTTAGGATTTTAGCATGACCTTTTCCAAAGTCCAAATTGCACGAGTCTAGTTGAGGTTGTTCATGGTTGACATGCACCATAGGATACTGATTTGAGTGATTGAGGGGTCAAAAGTAAGGATAGAAGTCTAGAGGCTATTTGCATACCCTATTAGAGATATTTACGCTTTTAGAGCTTATGTGCTATGTTCTAGGACTTCTGTAAAAGGCATGGAAGTTAAGCAACATTGTTGTTTTATAACAAGATGAAGGATAAATGTCAATGCATTATTCAAACTATGGTTGACATTATCTCGGATTCTACATGTCAAAATTATGTGCCATGAATAAGAAATTTGATCTACATCTTGTCAATAGTGTGATAATCATTGGCTCATATATTTAAATATGTGAAATAGACTTATTCGCAACATTGCATGCTCTATACCCCATAATAGACATGAAAGATGAAATAGAAAAATTCGTTGACAAAATCACTTTGGATAGCAACTTACCCTTGCATTGAAAATGTTGCATTTGTGCAAATTGTTCATTTTATGTGTTGATTGCATGTATAAGTATAGGAACTAAGTTGTTAAACTAGATCATCCAATCTCAAATAAGAATAAACCAAATCCCAAGTAAACCTCAACTAAACATCTCAAATCACCAAAGCATAATTGTCTTCCTAATAGAGTACTTATCTTACAAAAACATAACTACCTCAAACCTTAGAGAATCAAAAGTACCAAACCTTATTATCCAAGGGTCATTGGCTAATCTAAGATCTCATACCTAACTCTTATTGAACCATTATAAAATCTAGTTAAATGCACACATTATCATCACCACTCTTTATGTTCAACCCTCACCTCATTAAGAGAATGGCCACTAGACACTTCATGAAGTGCGTCAACAATGACTACTCTACCAATGTCTATGAACCCTTTGAAAATCATGATTACCATGAAGGTTGTCATTGTGACAAGAACTTTCTCTGTGCAACCAACTAGAAACAACCCTTCATTCTGTCTAAATGCTTTTCATATGTCAACAACCTTCCTTCTAAAATCTACCCTCGCCATATTCAAGAGTTCTATGCTAGATACTACTTTGGCATACGCATATTAACTCTCTATTTTTGTATGTATGGTCACGGCTATGCTTGGGATCTAAGGAAGTTAGGAAGGGTGTTGAATGTATCTTTTAAAGGAACCTTGTTCTTTACTAAATCAACCGACACAAAAGCCTTTATGAAACTTAAGAACTATCATCCAAACTCATTTGCATGTAAACTCCCAGTCAATAGTATCATGATTCAAAATACTATCATGAGACCAGAGTTTCATTGTGAAGGTATTCCCTCAGAATCATAGGAGAAACACCAACTTCATCCTCACTTAAATGCATGGGCGGATGTTCTCTTGTCAAATGTGTTTGTAGAGATTAAAGCTTAGGCAAGCTTGCCTATCATTATTGGCCACATAATTTATTGCATCAAAACCAATACTCCCTTCAACTTCATTTACTTTATAGCTCGAAGGTTGAGTGGTTTAGACTACAACAATGAGGCACTTCCATATGCAAGGGTCATGAAAACTAATGTGTCATTGTGCGTAGATAATATTTATTATCAAATTTTACTATTTATATTTTTCCGACTTTACATAAAAACAACACTAACGGGCAGTGTACCCAATCAGATGTAGGTTTGTTGGTAAGTAGGGTATCGATCACTAAGAGAGAATGTTAATACTTAAGTCTACCAGTATTTTAGTTATCTAAGTTAGTCCTAATTTATTCTATGTTATACCTAAGTTAAACCTAAACTAACGCAAAAAGGGGGGTTTTCAACCTGAGAGACTGGCATGAGTTTTGGTTTACCTAGACTGAGATTGGGCGATTAACACACGTAAGTTGATAATTAGAAGATAGAGAAGCGATCAAGCCTAATGTAAGGAAAACGTATTAACCATATTTAATCTAATAAAACAAAAGTTTTAGTTTATAAATGCAATGATTGTCTTATCTTGTTGTTGATATATCATATTCCTAGATTTAGGCGGTACTTCTTCCTAAACCTAGACATAGCAATTCTGTCACAATTAACCACATCCGCATAAAGTACTCGTAGATGATTATAATCTATCTTAGGAGAAACATTGGTGAATATTGAAACCTAGCTCATCGAGACTTTACCCACTTCTGTTAAATCGTAATATATATGCTGGTAGTCTACTGCCGGTAGTGTTCCAAGCAAGGAATCAGAATGTATTGTAATCTTAATTCACCACTTAGTCTACCATTCACCAACCAAGGGAAGCACTAGAGACATGAATTTGTAGTCCTATTATTCCAGAGTCACATATAAACAATATGTAGTTCTATCACAAACTCTAGTCTACTTGGTCTGTACAACTAGATCCAATTGAATGATAGATTAAACACATAATCAAACATAAACGAATATAAATTGATAAACACAATCAACACACAACAAATAAGATGCAATCGAGATAAACATAAACCAAACTTTAAATTATCATAAACATGGCTAATACCTAAAGGTATTAGCCAATAGCCATTGTAACTATACAAATGTCATAGATGAACGATTAAGGTAAAGAAAACTATAAAGCACGATACCAACAACCGAACGCGTATTTAGAGTATAGAAATTAAAAGGGTTTCCTATGGATTGAATAGCATTGTAAGACCTTCGTGGCTTCTTTCTCTTCTAATATTCGAACCTGGTGGTTAATGCCTTCTTTTCAGTCTTTGGTATATTTTTGCACTTTTTGCACACTAAAATTCGTATTTAGGGTTCGGTATTTATAAGGCATGGAATTTAGTCGATACACCGTATTAAAGGAGTTCAATATGACGTATTGGGGTTTCTTGGCCATGATTATTATATTCTAGAATATTCCATGAACCGTCATTGAATATGGCGTATGAGTCTTCCTATATACGGCATATTGATCTTTAAATCTTTGTGGTTTCTTGTGATGTCAAGGCATTGATACGCCGTATCTTCCTTGATGGATACGACGTATAGATAGTCAGAACAATAGACTTTATGATTTCTTTGTTTAATCTCCAAAATGTGTGCCTTTTGATTAATCTTCACTTTGCTCGATAGTTACTGCAAATAATAAATATAAGCAATTAAGTACCAATTCTTGCATAATTAATGTGAAACGAGCAATTTAGATGGGATAAATGATGCTATAAAAGTGATGTTATTTGATGTCATCAAATATCCCCTCACTTGAATTCTACTTGTCCTAAAGTAGACTTTTATGAAACTGTATCCCAAACCAAGGTTTAAGATTTTTTCTTTAAGCAATTTTTTGGTTTAATTACTAGCACACAACCAAACATTTCACGAATAGGGAATATGAAAACACTCATATCACTTAACTAATCTATGTGGTAACATTTAAGTAATTCACTCAATTGCTCGATCGTGATGAGTATTCTATCATAAGCTTGGCAAGGATACACATCTCCACCACTAAAGCTAAAGAGTAACAAAGGTAAATTGGGTTAAGGTTTTAAGGGTTCGATCATTCTTTTTAATCTCTATTGATACCAATATTCTAGAAAAGGCGACAAAATGACAAATGCATGCCCAAATCCATGACCGTGACACTTCCCATTGCTCAGTCCTTAACTCGAATAAGCTAAAGAATAGGATCAAGTAATCTTTACCAATAGTAGTAAACCAACAAGGCTGACAAAACCATATATACACATCTAAATCTATGGAATAGACACACATGATTGCTCATATCCCCATTCGAGTAAAACCAAAGGTTAAGATAAAGAATGATATAGGGTAGGGGATAACTAATCCTTTCCCAATAGTTATACACCAACAAGGGCGACAAAATCACACATACACAGACAAATCCAGAGTGAGACACATGTGATTGCTCACTTCCTCATTCGAGTAAAACCAAAGGTTGGGGATTAATCATTGTGTGGAATCATAGATGGGATGGGTGAATACGTTTCCTTTATAAACTTAAAACTTTTGTATCAAACAACCAATCAAGTTTATACTACAACAATTTATACTAAATAACATCAAACAAAGCATATCAACACAATACAATATACAACACAAACATAGATGCAATGCAAACATAAACATAAAGCGATAAAGGCAAATATAAAAGTAAAGAAATAAGTAAAAGAAAGTGCAAAACGAACACGATGATTTATAGTGGTTCGACTACAAAGCTCCTCTTCGCCCTACTCCACTCCTCGAGTACCCAACTTGAGAGTTACTTCACTAAATCAACAAGCTCCTTTAAGGCAGAGAAAACCACACAACGTCGCTTACACTTTATCTGGTACTAAGCTAAATACCGAGTCCTTCTTTGAGGTAGAACCAACCAAATGTCGCTTATACTTTATCCGGTACTAAGCTAAATACCGAGTCCTTCTTTGAGGTAGAACCAACCAAATGTCGCTTATACTTTATCCGGTACTAAGCTAAATACCGAGTCCTTCTTCAGGTACAACCAAACCCGTTATGTTTTATGGACCAACATAACAAACCTTGTGTTTTATGGCCTAAACACATAAACTACCTAACATCTAGTTTGTTGTATAATGATTGATACATAAATGTGTATAATGATGATCCAAGACATAATTGTCAATTGGATGTAAAAGCCTAATCTAAAACATCAAGATCACTAAGCATGATGTTGTTGATGAAGATGACAAGTCTCTTGGCTTGTTGTGATAGAACTTCATATATGTAGGTATGTGGTGGATGATGATGGCAAGATCTCTAAGCTTGCTTGAATGGAGGATCATATAGAATCATGCTTGCAACAAATAAAAGTTAAAAGCATTATGATCAAGGGTATATATGGGTTTTGATGATATGAATAATTGTGTTTTTACATTGTAAAAACTTGATTCTAATGATCCTAAATGTGTGTAATAATATGGAAGAAAGGTTGTTAAAAGCTTGGGTGAAAAACTAAGCAAAAGGGAGGTATTTATAGAAAACCCAAAACTTGGCCATCAAGGTGCTACGGATCCAGGGATGGTGGATTGATGACATCAAATAACGTCACTTTATAATATCATTTATCCCATCTGTTTTGCCTACTTTTATATAATTATTGCAAGATTTGGTACTTAATTGCTTTATAGTTTATAAATGCAGTAATTCAGGAGTGTCTTGTAAAGATAAGCTAAAAGGCGCATAATTTGGAGCTAAAATGAAGACATTTAAAGGTTGCTGATTTTCTAACCAATATGCCGTATCCAACAAAAAGGATACGGCGTATCAGCGCCTCAACTTCACAAGAAAACGCGTTTGACCAATTCCCAATACAACGTATCGCTTTGCTTCCATATGCCATATTTATGAAGATAACTATTCAAAGATACAGTAATTAATGTAAATTAGGAATGATATCACTAATTGATTGAGAACGTAGCACGCACTCTAAGGAATCCAGCCCTATACGCGGTATTGGCCTAGCCAGATACGGCGTATCGAGTCTTTTTCAGACATTATAAATATAAGACTTAAAAATGAGTTTTCAGTGTGCAATATCATATTCTTTATACCATACTCATTGAAAATGAATTTTAGAAGAGAAGAACAGCCACCAAGGTCAAGCATTGATCACGAATCCATAGAAGACATCGTGTAATTTTTACTCTCTTAATCGTTTGATTTTCATTGTTTGACTACGCTTGTATAATTACAATGGTTGTGGCCTAATACCCTCGGGTATTAGCCATCTTAAAGAAAGTTTAATGTTTGGTTTTTTTTAAATCGATTTCTTAATTAATCGTTAATTGTTTAATTATGTTTATCACCTCATTCTTTTTTATGTGTTTGAATATGCGACATATCATTCAACTGGGTCTAGTGATACCAAAAAAGTAATCTAGATACCGGGATAGCTCTCTATATCGTATTTTATATTACCGGACCAATAGGATCACAAATAACGTTCTATCTTTACCTTTTACTTATGAGCTTAGTTGGACCGGTAGGTAACCCATTTATGTTTCAACAAGTATGTTTTTAATTAATTGGTAAAGACTCGAATAGTAGACTACCAGTATATAAAAACACCATCAAGCAATAAGTGGGTAAAGTCCCGATGGGCTAGGGTTTTGACAGGATCACCACTGCTTTGATTCCCTAAGATAGATTATAATTAAACTAAAGGATGCTTTATGCGGATGCGTTAATTGTTACAGGATTAATTGTGTCTAGGTCTTAGGATGATGTCCCGCCTAAGTCTTAAGAATGATATGCCGCTTCGAGATAAGTAAATCATTGCACTAAAACAAACAAACCAACATTGAACTAGAGTTAATATGGCTAATATAGTTTTCTATCATTTGGCTTGTACCGCTTTCCTATCTTCTGATTTTCTTCTTTTACGTTTATTGTGTATTGAATTGATATTTGTCACCACCAAACCTATGCCAGTCTCTCAGGCGGAAAACCCCCTATATCATTAGACAACGTATATAGCATAGGTTTAACCCTTAGTGTTTGACAACCTACTTACCGCGAAACTCCATCTTGACCGGGTACACTGCCCGTTAAAGTGTTGTTTTAGGTTTGTTGGCTAAATATAAATTTAAAACCTTATAATCAAATAATTGACCCTACACGAATACACATCATGGATCCGTCTGCCTATTTAGGTGGATCTGTTGGTCGCACAGGCCAATTTCAAAATTGTTAAAAATCTTTTTAAATCTTTTGCTTAGATCCTTAATGTACTTATAAAATCTGATTAGATTTTGTTCTAGAAGGAAAATATCTTGTAAGATTTGTTTCCAAAAATGGTTAAACAAGAATAATTAGTTTTGTTTTTATTCTCTAATTATTTTGTCCTATTATTTAATATGGCTATACATGTTTTGATCTTCCAAAATTGTTTCCTAATATAGAAGATCTTGTCTAGTTAAGTTAGTGATTAATTTTATCCTATTGTCTAATATGATTAATCACATAGTTTGTTAAATGGGTTGATCATAATGCAACTTAACAAACATATTCATACCTTTTGTTGAAGCATGAGTAGACTCGAGACGTCGAGAGGTGTTGATGAATGTATGCGTTGATGAGCTGTGAACACGCGTAACTTACGCATTTTACGTTATGTATTACAAGTTACTTGTTTTTCATTATTAAAATCAAAGGTCTTGTTTAGTTTAAATATCATAATATTTGCACTAACAATCTCCCCCTTTTGATGATGACAAATATGTAAACTAGTAACATAGTAAAATTTAAAAGTTACTTGTTTATACTTCCTTCTCCCCCTTTTGTCAAAACAAAAAGGTGTATGCTCTAATTCTTTAATCCTTCTCCTTTAACACTCTTCCATCCCTATTGGCGAAAAAGGCATGTCCTTGGAGTTAAACTTTGTTTCTCCCTAGAAAGGCAAGCTTGCATCATCCCTAGTGAAGTTATATTTCAATCTTCATCTTCTAAGCAACATTGAGCTATCTACATTGATGCCCTTAGGCTCCCCCTAGCTCCTTTGACTCCTATGATTATTGACCTTGGTTGCTAATGAATCCATGGATCGAATTTATTACAAAGACTTAACCTACATCAAGGGTTAGTTTTGTGCGTCAAAATACACACACACACACACACACACACACACACACATATATATATATATATATATATATATATCTTTACTCCCTTATAAAGCATGAATATCCCCAACCAAAACCCAACCCATCAACTTTAAGATTCAGACTTCCAAACTAACATCAAAACCTAAATTTACACATACCAAACCAACATCCGATCTTAAAAATATTACCAAACCAACATCCAATCTTAAAAATATTACCAAAAAACAGAAACAATTCCAATTTAACCCACTCCACAAACACACGTATCTCATTCACTCAATTCACTTCTCTCTCTAAAAACACACACAACACCACACTCCCTTCTCTCTCTAAACCAAAAATTATTTTCTCTCTAGAAAAAATACACAAAAACACACTGCACAAAAACACACATGCTACGCACCTCACAATCTCATCAATCAAAAAAACACACACCACCTCTCATATCACAAAAACTCTCATATATCTATCAACATTAACCACAAAAAACCTACCGTCACTCGACCTCACCACGACGACTGAACCCAACCACCACAGAAACACTACCATCGAGAGCAACGCCCACTAAAGCAGTTTTCTCCGCCTTCTTGAAGGTATTTTTCATGTTTTGAAGGTTTTATTTTATGGATCTATAGTTTTATTTGTAGACCTGTGTTTTTATAAATATTTTGTCATTTTTTTGATACAGCAACCACTTGCCGCTGCCGCCTATGACTCGCCGAGAAAATGCGGTGACTCGCCGAAAAAGTGATCATTTATATGTTTCATCTCTGAGTTCATTTTGTTAAATCTATATGTTTCATGTACTTTTTAGATCCGTACTTTATTTTACAAATCTGAGTTCGTAAGTCACGGGTGCCGTCCAAGGAATTTGTTGGAGCCGTAATTCACCAGTGAGTTCATTATCCACTTTTTTTCTAATTCCATGCGTTTTTTACAAGATAAAGGAGCCTCTTTCGTCGCCGAAATTTACGCCGCTGGTGCCACCGATAATAGTAGTTTGTGAGTGTAGTAAAGCTTTTGTAAGTTTAGTTATAAAGATTTTGTGTATTTTATTGTAATAGAGTTGGAAGTTTAGTTATAAATATTTTGTGTATTTTATTGGTGGCTTTGTCTTTGGTGGCTTGATGATGGTCATTTGTTAAGGCTTATAGTCGGATGGTATTTTACTATGCAACCGTCTTTTTTATCTATTACTAATTCTGAGCCAAACTTATTTTTTTAAGTCTTCTATATGCATTAACGTGTGTTTTGAGAATCTTGAATTTTGGTTGGGTGATTCAAAACTGAACAGTCAATGACTTTGGATTATAAGAAAATGGATTTAATGTGAAGTTTGAATTCCGGAGTAGTGGTTTAAAGTAAAAAAGTGGACGAATTTGAATTATAGGGAAATGGAATTTTAGGTTCCCTCTTAGCTCCATACGCTTTGACAGAATACGCCTCCTCGAGACAAACAATTTTTTTGCTTTAATTTAAAAGTTGAGTCTATGAAGCAAAGATTGAACACATGTAAAGGATGAAACCAAAAGTCTACTAATGTATACTCGCAAAACATAACAAAACTAAAAAACTTGCAAATTTGTAGTCATATTAATTTTTTTTCATGTTTTGGCATGTAGTCATTTTAAAATTTTGTAGTATTCAAAATTATTTAAATTTTTCCTATGAAAGAAGAGATATGCGGTTACTTTTAAATATCTTTAAAAATAGAGTTTTCGAGAAATTATTTAATTTTTTTTTTCATGTTTTGGCATGCAGTAATTATTGGTACTTTTAAACTATTACTTAGAAAAGATGCACTTGCGAAACAATTGGTTCACTCCGAAAAATATGATGAACAAAATAAAATGCGTGAAAAGACAAGAGTTTTAATTAAATTTTACATAAAGTAGTTATCATTGATACCAGTGACCAGTGATTTTTAAAACCGGAAATTTTAATCGCCCCGATCGAATTGAGTTATTTATCGTCATCAGGTCAACTCGGACTTGAAAAAAAAACCACATAAAAATAGGGTTAAAATCAATTAGATAGGTAACCTACTTACTAAACACTCACCTGTTAAGTAACCGTACTTTATATATATACTCATCAAACCCATCAAACTTGTAATGACTTGTTAAAATAGATAATGTGACCGTTTTGAGTGCCACATCAGTATTACGGGCCTACTTCACCATTTTCTAGTAACTATGTCACATATATCAGAACATATGAGGTTATAATAGATACTTCAAAGTTCATAATGGCTGTTTTTTAATGTCCTAATATTATAATTTACATTTTGGGTATAGGTACTACTTGATTGGCTCAATATTGAATCTTTAAGTACAAATTATAGTCAATTAAGGGTTTAAGGTATTTAAGTGTCAATTAAGCAGTTTCAAGAAGTGGGTTGCTTGAGTATGAACAAAACAACACAGTCACTCCTAATTTTCATACCCACTGAAACCCATAATAACTGATATTTCTTATCAGTCCCTTTACCCACTGATTTTATAATCAGTTTCAAACAACATTGAACAAAACCATTCACCCCGCATCTGCTTTTGAGTTCATCAAGAAAACCCCCTTTTTTTAATTTGAACTTCGTACAACATCATAAGCATCTTCAAATCCACAACCATAAATAATATAGGGAAATGGAATTTTAGGTTCCCTCTTAGCTCCCTATGCTTTGACAGAATATGCCTCCTCGAGACAACAATTTTTTGCTTTAATTTAAAAGTTAGGAGTCTATGAAGCAATAGATTGATTGAACACATGTAAAAGATGGAACCAAAAGGCTACTAATGTATACTCGCAAAACATAACAAAACTATAAAAACTTTAAAATTTGTAGTTATTCTAATTTTTTTTCATGTTTTGACATGTCCTTTTAAAATTTTGTAGTTTTCAAAATTATTTAAATTTTCCTAGAAAGAAGAGATTGGTACTTTTAAAATTATTTAAGATTTTGATGTTTTCGAAATTATTTAAATTTTCAAAATTTTTTGAAATTTTTTGAAGTTTTTAAAATTATTTAAATATTCAAATATTTTTTCATGTTTTGGCATGTAGTAATTATTGGTACTTTTAAACTATTACTTAGAAAAGAGTGGCACTTGCGAAACAATTGGTGCACCTACGAAAAAGATGTGACAAAATAAAGCGTCAAAAGACAAGACGTTTTAATTAAATTTTCATAAAGGTGCTATCATTGATACCTGTGACCAGTGTTTTTAAAACCGGATTTTTAATCGACCTGATCGAATCATCGAGTTATTGATTCGATCATCGGGTCAACTCGGTCTTGAAAAAAAAAACAATAAAAAATATTTGCAACGATACAAATATAAAATATACTATATTACTATATATATACAAGTCATGAATATTCAAATACCAAGCCTGAAAATCATTTACTAATAAATATAACATGTAAAAATAAAATTATGTCGCAAATATATATAATTACTTTGCTTTATTCGTAAAAAATAAAAGAAGCAAAACCCGGCGGGGTCTCGAGAACCGAGTTAACCCGAGTCATTTTAAACACCCGGCGGGTCTAACCGGCTTTCGAAAACATTGCATGTGACACACAAAAATATTGCATGTGACACACAAAAATTGCATGCATGTGACACACAAAAATATTGCATCGGTCAGGTCAAACCAGGTTTCAAAACATTGCATGTGACACACAAAAATACCAATGTTACGTACCTTTTACCTCTTTTAACTACTGTATTTAATAAAATACTACATGGAACATTAAGTCTTTAAAATTTATGAGATATATATTGAACTAACTTCAAAAGTTGATGCATGCATGAAATAGTATCATTTAAAATTTAAACAATTAACAAACTAACGCAACTACCACTCGGCTAATAGTTCCAACGATTGAATTTATTATTAGTACTCTTAAAACAATGCTATCAGAAGAGACAATCACACACTAATTCACGTTATTGGAAAAACAATGAAACTATGCTATTAGGAAAAAAGTTATTCGAAAAAGATTATCTAACGCTACAAATACAGTTTTTTCCGAAAATCAATCATTCGCTGTTGAAATTTTGTCGAAATTAGAAACAGCTGCCGCTAGGCGCGGGTACTCGGCTAGTATATATATATATATATATATATATATATATATATCGTGAAGCAATAGGAGAAATATATGATAAATGCATGTATGCTTCTTGACAAATGCTCCCCCTTGTTCGAGGCATCAAGGTATTATAAAAAACCTATAAAAAAATGTTAGTGCGAAACTAGATACTCTGTTGGATGAGTATGTGCAACTAAATGTATACAAGAAGCACTCTTTAAGTGCTTGTCAGAAGCTCCCCCTTGTTTGGGACACCAAGGAATTGAGTTATGGAAGTGTACTACAAAACAAAGTTAGTAGACAAGCGCACATATACATAATAACGGTGATAGTTATGTATGTAACAAAAAATAGATATATGAGAATAGTATTTTGATCCTAAGGTTTAAGATAATGTTTAGGAGCAAGTAGCATAACTAATAGATAAAGTGCTAAAAGTTAAAAATCAAGAAATTCTGAATTTTGGCTTCTGCTAAGGACATATCTACCAAAAGCACTGACTGATCCACCATTTTTGGATCCGTTGGTCGCAGAGACCCTCAAAAATAGGCAGAACCCAATTTTATAGCCATAATCCAAAGCAGTTAGCATGTAAACACTTAAATCATGAACAATAGCAAGTAAGGGTCAAAAAAGGATAACATACCAAGTCATAAAGATGTTAAGCATCATGATAGCAAGTGTCAAAAATAATAATCTCACATAGTAAGATTGCAAAATTATTAGTTTTGTCTTTATTCTCTATTATTTTGTCCTATTATCTAATATGGCTAGACATGTTTTGATCTTCCAAGATTGTTTTCTAATATGGAAGATCTTGTCTAGTTAAGTTTGTAGAATATTGATTATCTAATCTTGCACACAAAAGAATGAAGAACTAGAGAGAGAAAGATGGGATGAACACTTCTAGAGAGAGAAAGGAAAATGAACAAAATTAGATTAAGAAAAGTAAACAACCAACCCTCTCCAAGACATGGAGAGGGGTATAAATACAAAGACTATGGCCGGCCATGGTATGCTTGATGGGCTTACCATGGGCCTTGGGCCTTACTATCTTACTTAAGTTCTATCAATTATACTACGAGCCCTACATACAATAATTATGGAAGTGACCGATACTTTCGTATTCCTAACAATCTCCCCCTAAGGGAGGTCACTCCATGTTACAAAAAGTTAATCCTAGCATACTATGCTTATCTTTCGTCTTGAGCTCGTAGTCTTTAAACTTCAATCATGAACTTGTGATATGTTGTAGTGATCTTTGACTTTAGGCTTTGGCTTGATAGTTTGAACTTGACTTGAATGTGATCTTTAGCTTCTTGAGATCATCAACCAAGCATAATCTCATTACATCGTCTTGTAATCTTGCCATCTTGTGATCTTGTGACTTTGGACCGACATGCTCATACTTTTCTTGATATGATAACTTGAAAGCTTTAAGGATGCATTTATCTTGAAGTTCTTTAACTTTAACACTTTGATGCTTCAAGAAGGACATATAGTATCAGAGTAGCAGAAATCTTGAAACATGTACTTGAGCTTTCATGAAGTCTATATAAATGTTGGTCGAGTGAGCATGCAGCTATGAATCTGACTCGTCCACGTCTAGTTGCTGCCATCATCGAGAATACATGCAGGTTTAGGTTAGTGATAATCAACAGATATGGACGAAAGTATCTTTGTCACATCGTCGAATATGGTTGCAATAACCACGGTTCCCCGTTGATAAGTATAAATACTGCCTATAATCAGATAGAATTTTGAAGAATCTTCTTGATAGGGTTTTGCAACTGTACTAGCCATTCTCATTACCGAAACGTCTTAAAGCAGACAATACGGTATGAGTGAACCAGTGAGTTACTATCTCACCGATTGAAATAAAAATTGATTTGAAAATCAATGGACTTGTCACTTGCTAAAGTGTTTTTGCGACACATCAAGAGTTTTAAGAATTTTAAAGTTCATCAATCGTCAATTCATTTCCTAGAACAAGTTTGATTCAAATCGCACCATCGTTTCTTTCCAGTTGTCACAACTTTGATTCATATAGAATCGTACAAGTCACCTACCATGAGCTTGTTTGATGTTGGCTCAAGCAGGATTTCCATCTTCACTGTGAATACTTAAGTATCACTCGAATGTTCTGGCAAAATCATAAGGATAATGCGTAGGACTCTTTATATATTTCTTGTTATTCACATTGTGTGACTTAGCAAGCATAATTTAGACAAGTGTCCTAATGAGATATATGGATGATCTCTTTTGGCTCTAGACTCAATAGTGCACTTTGGTTTTAGTGATCGGGGGCTGGAGCAGACTGCCACCTTTTTAATACCAACTAACTCGGAGTGAGATAGTTGATAGAAATGCGTGTAATCTCCGTGAGAAATGAAACAGAAATCTTTTGAGAGATTTTGAGTGGCTAGGGAGGGTTGTGCATTACATCACTGGGTCCATGATGTCAGTCTTCAATGTCAGCAATCATCATTGTGATTCATGACTGTAGATGTATTGACCCGGTTTCTGCCTAAGTGTAAGGAGGGCTTCTTTCTTTTCACCCTTTATCTTAACTTTTCTTTTTAATTCCTCAACTCCTTCAGCGCTTATCGAGACTTCATAACTAGTACCTTGTTGGGTTTGTTTTAGTACTAGCTCCATCTTAGTCGGCACTCTTCACTTATTCTCACTTTTACTCCTTTTTTCATACCTAGGAACTACTACACTATCTAGTGGAATATCCCTGGGTAGATCCATCTGGTTCTGGCTGGATCATGGGAATGAATACCTAAACTTAACCACCTTATAAATCCAATGAAATAATATAAATGGTCGATTTTTAGTATTTCCACATAACAGCCAATCACGTAACCATTTGCTCCCCCTTCATATGTGCATCGATTAATCGAAAGAGTTTAGCACATATGTAGGAAAGCGTACACTTAAGATCTCAAAAATCACATTTTTAGCCATATATTTTAATCACATTCTATCCCCTTATCAAAAATATTAAGTCTCTTGATATTTTGGATATCAATTGATTCAAATATAACTGCTTTCGGGGAAAGAATGTCCAATTATTAACAAGCCGCAATAAGAACATATTAATGCTCCCCCTCAATTTTTGAGGGTAGTTATATGGTGTTTGAGTACGATAATTTGAAAGATTTTGAATTTACTAAGAAATTCTAGAAAATTCATACTCAAACAATATATATGCCTAATACTAGTCTACACTACTTATATATACATATTCACATGATTATTAAATTACCTAAAAATGACCTGAAATATGTAAGGGCAAGATATGACATGGTCATATTGTCCGTTTAAGTAGCCTTAGATCATTCTCGTAGTCACGTCCACCAATAAACTTCTCCAAATTACACATCAACCTCCTTTTAAAGAGCAGCTTATCAATCGCCTTGACCATAATGTGGGACCTTTTTATTTCCATGTTACTCCAATGTCTTTTTGGCAGGTAATTCATCTCCAAGTTAGAAGCAATATCATGAAGCACACGTCTGACAGATGAGAGCGTCCCATCGCAAAATTTGTATAGTTCATCCGAGCGCATCAACCTGTTTCTTTTGTACTTGTCTTGATAAATGATTCCTTGAGGTTTTTGTATGCAGTGTATGGGGTTAGTTTGGAGATGTTAGATTTGGTTGTCTCTGGTCTGGTGATATTAAGTTTCTACTGATAGCTTTCAACTCCTAGCTGAAGATCTTAGACAAGGTGAAGAATGACAATTTGTCTTGTAAACATTCTCAATGCCACACCTAAGTCGTATCGATCATCCACATCATGATTGGACAGTTTCTTCTTGTAGGATATTAGAAATCATAACATAATTGGATGACAAGTAGATTAGCCAAGTCTATAGAGAGAAAGTGACAGAGAACTTTCTAGTGAGAGAAAATGAACTTATTTTATGTAAATGACTAACCCACCTTTTCCATGGCATGGAAGGGGCATATATAGTAACAACAAAACTGGCCTTAAGGCCTTTTAGTGGGCTTACATGTTGGGTTTAATACCCGGCCCATTACCGAATGTTATACATTAACTACTCAACTACGAGCAATAATAAAAAGTAAAATACATGGGGTGACCGAGTCTTTTTCTAATATCTAACAATCTCCCCCTAAGGGAGGTCAACCCAAAAAATACTAACTTAAGCTCAGCAATCTTGATCTTGTGTTCAGCTCGTAGTCTTTGATTCTTCATGCATTGATCTCTTTGTACATAATGTAGTGATCAAAGGACTTGGTTCATTTGACTTGTGTGATCTTTGAGCTTTCTTTGAGATCATCAGCCACAACAAATCTCTTAATCATCCTTGTTGTAGTATTGCCTCCATGTAATGTTTAGACCTTCAGACCGGCATGCTCATACTTTTATGGATCATGATAGCACGCATCAGAGTTGCGGAAGCTATATTGTAGGTCTTTTAGTTATCATGATGTCTTTGATTAGGAATATTAAGTGTAAGCATAGGGTTGTGAATTGACATGTCTCTTGCCAGCAGATGCTATCGTCGGGGATTCCTGCAAGTATATGTTAGTAGTAAACAAACGAAAGTGTCTTTGTTCACTTTTGATGAATAAGGTTGCAAGAACCATGGTTCCTTGTTAATCAGTATAAATACTGTTTGTGATCAGGTAGACTTCCGAAGAATTTCCTTGACAAGGTTTTGCAGCTGCGCTAGCCGTTCTTAAACCTGAGTGTCTCAAAGTAAACAAAGTACGGAGTGAGTGAACCAATGAATTAAAACCCACTAATTAATGAGAAATTGATTTGAAAATCAGTCGCATGTCACTCAGAAAATTGTTTTTGTGACACATCAAAGGTTTTATGACATTAATCAAATTTCATCAGAAACACACTTGTTTTGAAAGATATACATAGTCAAATGTGCTCGAAAGTCAGTTGTTGAGCACATCGAAAGGTTTTCCAAAAACTATCCGTCAATTCACTGTCTAGAACAAGTTTGATTCATAAGGAATCGTACCATCGTTGCTTTCTATTTGTCACAAGTTTGATCCATAATGGATCTCACATGTTGTTAAATATTAGAAAAAGACTCGGTCACCCCGTGTATTTTACTGTTTATTATAGCTCGTAGTTTAATAGTTAATAGTA
>BQNB010069476.1:0-33475 GCA_026074375.1 Tanacetum coccineum | reverse complement strand
CAAATACAATGTATTTTTGGTATGTTTTTAGTCATTTAAGTCTGTTTTAAATGGAAAATGGTATGTGTAATTAAGCACACACCAGAGATCAACTCCCTTGTTTTTTTTAGTGTGGATAATTTATCTTTTAATTCTCTAAGCTCTTTTTCTAGACTATTGCTAGTAGCTTTTAACCTTTTGTTCTTAGTGATTATCTTTAGACTCATTTTGCATAACTTATCATATTCGTTGTCTAAAGCTAAATCATTAATTGATAAGTTTTCATCACTAAAGTAAGATGATTCGGGTCGCCGCATCTAAAGCATTTTCTATCACTTTTACCATTCTTGTCATCACGGCTTCTTTGGAACGTCTTTTTGTCGTTCCGAGGTTGTCTCACGAATCTACCTCTTCTTTTAAAGAACTTCTTGAAGTCTTTAACCGCCATGGCGTACTCTTCATCTTCGCTACCGTAAGTCGAGCACTCCTCATCACTAGATTCTTTCTTAGCCTTTAAAGCAATAGATTTCCATTTAAATTTTGCTTTGACTATTTCGGAATATTTCTTGATGATCATTTCATGAACTTTAAGATTCCCGATAAGTTCATCAAGAGATAGTGACGTTAAGTCTTTCGACTCTTCAATTGCTGTGACCTTTGCTCTCCATTTAGGATGTAGAGCCCTAAGAAACTTCCTTACATAGTTCTTACTAGAATAACCTTCATCAAGAGCTTTAAGACTAGTAATAATATTATTAAATCTAGCAAAAAGCACTATCTATAGATTCGTCTTCAGAAATGACGAATTTTTCATATTGTTGAACCAAAAGGTCGATCTTATTATCTTTGACTTGGCTATTACCTTGATGGGTGATTAACAAAGTTTTCCAAATTTCTTTTGCCGTGTTACACATGAAAATTATTCTTTATACTTCTTTCTTGGCAAGCAGTTGTAATAACCATTTTTGCTTCATTATTTTTTCGTAAGTCACTTTTTAGATCACTCGCTTTGTTTTTCAAAGGGGGATAACCTTATCTAATTTGGTTTCCGGATTTTGTACAATAGGTTGAAATCCCTATTGTTAAATACATGGCCAGAAAGAATCTAGATCTTTTGATTTAACATATGTCTCGAATCTATTTTTCCAATAAATAAAACTATCGCTTTTAAAGAGTGGTGGTCTTTGCATAGATTGCCCTTCTAGATATTTGTCGGAATCCATAGATCGATCCAAGCTTTAAAATACAGTATATTTTAAAAATCTTGAGTGACCTTGCTCCTGATACCAATTGTGGAAACTAGAAGGGGGGTTGAATAGTTTACACGTTTGTTTTTTGTTTTAAAAGTTTACTTTCAAAAATGTTTAGATTCGAGTTATATGTTTAACCAATTCACAATATGAACAAACAATAACTATCTAAACTAAAGCTAGATAACAACAATAATAATGTAAAGATATAAGGAAAGAAACAACCAAACCAAGACACCAAGATTTAATAGTGGTTCGGCTATGAAGCACCTCTTTGCCCTATTCCACTCCCAAAGTATCTGACTTAAGATTTCACTATGTCAACAAGCTCCCTTTAGGCAGAGAAAACCGTTTACACGTCACTTACGTTATTTTCTGACACAGCTAAATGTCGACTCCTAATCTTAGCTAGAACCAATCTACCACTTCACAAGATATACATACTCACAAGATCTACACTATCGGATCAACACAATATCCGAATCACACAAATACAGAAGATAAATAAAATAGAGGTTTGGTACTTAGAAGAAAAGAGGAGAGATCACTAATTAACACTTCGTTTCTTGATGAATACGAGTTTTCTTCTCTTGCACTTGAATGAGAGGGAAGGGATGAGAAGAAGAGATTAGATCACTTTAAACAAGATCTAAGTATGTTAGTGATCAAGAGTTTTAGTGAGAGAAAGATGTTATAGAGAGAGAAAGAAGAGACTGAAAAATTTCGTGCAAAGAGGAATCATTTTCAGCACGGGGTGGACCAGTATTTATAGACAGGGAAAAACCAACGATAACTGGTGGCGGTCTCAGCGGTCCAATATATATAAGGGGGTCGCCACCTAGACTTCACTCCCTTTTTTGTCTTTTTGTGGGGAAGGTTGTATCTGGTGTAGAAGCTTCCGTTTTAGGGGGAAAATTAAATTTCAAATTTTAAGTTTTAATAAAACTTTTCTTTTAATTAGAAAATATTTTGTATAATTAATTTTGTAAAAATGTAATGGATGAGAGAAAAATATTTTCTTGATCACTAATCATGCTTAATGATGTGTTTGTTCATACCTTAAGTGATCACTAATCTTAGAAATGGAATTTTACGAATAATAATTTGTAAACGTTTAATTTTATCGTAAATGTTTTTTTCATTTTGTTATTATCAAAATGTTGAGAGATCGAAAAATATAAATAACATTTTTCGACATTATTTGTATTAACAGAACTCATCGGGAATCTCAAAGATCATGAGATGATCATCAAGAAAGATTCTAAAATAGTCAAAGCTAAAAGAGAAAGAAAATCGCTTTTTTTAAAGGATAAGAAAAAATCTAGTGATTAGGAGTGTTCGACTTCCAAAAGTGAAGATGAAGAATACGCCATGGCGGTTAGAGACTTCAAGAAGTTCTTCAAGAGAAGAGGTAGATTCGTGTGACAACCTCTGAACGACAAAAAGACGTTCCAAAGAAGCCGAGATGACAAGAACGGCAAATGTGATAGAAAATGCTTTAGATGCGGTGATCCAAATCATCTTATTGGAGAATGTCCAAAACCACCAAAAGACAAGAACTAAAGAGCATTCGTCGGAGGTTCTTGGAGCGACAGCGGTGAAGGAGATGATGAAAATATTAAAGACAAAATGTGTCTCGTAGCTCAAACGTCAAATGAGGTATGTTCCGACTCCTCTTACTTTAGTGATGAAAACTCATCAATAGATGATTTAGCTCTGATAATAAATATGACAAACTATGCAAAATGAGACTAAAAATAATCACAAAGAACAAAAGAATAAAAGCCGTTAGAAATAGCTAAGAAAATGAGCTTAGTGAACTAAAAGAAAAATTGTTCACATTTGAGAAAAACAAGGGAGTTGATCTCGAATGTCGCAAAAATGTCAATTGCTTAGAATTAAAAATGAAAAACTTAAAGAGGAAGCTATTAAACTAACATTTGAAAAGAGTACAACATTGCTTGTGAAAATGTTGAGTAATCAAAAAACCATCGAAGATAAATTAGGTTGGGATTCAATTCACTTGACCAGCATCAACTAGTGAATAAGGATCTATATATTTGTGAATGAAAAATACTTATAAAAGAATACGTCCCTGGTGGTATTGGTCCCTTTAAAATAAGGGCGGCCCCCGTATAGCAGAGGCGGCGCCTAAAGCAATTATGGGACCGCCATTCTATTCAACAGGTTCTGAGAAATCTGTTTGTTTTTAAAAATCATTTTGGGTCCTAGACCAAAACATATAATGGTAAACAAAGTTAAAGTTCCCGTTGCTAGTGATAATGAAGTTAAACGATTTTACAAGCCATCATTAAAACCCGAAGTTGGATTTTCAAAACCAAACTTTAGATCAAAAACTCCACCAACTAGAAGAGTCAATAATAATTATCCTCGTCCTAAGACACCGCAACCAAACAGGGATGTTGGCCGACAAAACCAACCTCATGGTTTTCCCGTAACTTGGAACAATTCCCAACGTCAAAGTTACATGCCATGGGAAATGTATCTTCCATTTCCACATCACAACCAATTGCATCAAATGCAAGGGATGTTTAGCACTAACAAATTTATACCCATGAGATATTGGGGACCAAATGTTTGAGTTATTATCTTATATAGATAGATATTCCTTAGAGTCGACTTGGAACCCAATGAATGGATAAAGGATAGCTGATGCTCTAAACACATGACGGGTAACCGAAAGCTCTTCTCAAGCTACATGGCATACAATGGAGGTAATGTTATTTTTGGTAGTAATCTTCGCGGTAACATCATTGGCAGAGGTACGATTTCGAATGACTCTCTCAAAATAGATAATGTAGAACATGTAGATAACATAAGATTTAACTTGCTAAGTATAGGACAAGTATGTGATAATAAGTGTAGAGTAACTTTTTCTGAATATGATAGTGAAATCACTAAGGATGGTAAGGTTATAGGTAGAGGTATTAGGAAGAAAGGCTTATATGTGATGAAATTAGGAAATAAGCCAGAAGACAAAATTTGTCTTGCAACGATTGATGAAAACTCCACGTTGTGGCATAGGAGATTAGGTCACGCTAATATGCGTCTCATTCAATCATTAGCATCTAAGGAATTAGTTAGAAACTTACCTAAGCTTAAGTTTGATCAACACTTCTGTGATGCTTGCAAAATTGGAAAACAAGCTCACACTACTCACAAAGCTAAGAATATAGTCTTAACGACTAGATGCTTAGAACTCCTTCATATAGATCTCTTCAGTCCATCCGCCATATGGAGTTATGGAGGAAACCGCTGCACCTTAGTCATAGTAGATGACTACTCTAGGTATACTTGGACTAGATTCCTTAAAGATAAAACCAAAGCCTTCGATCAATTCGAAATAACTAGTAAGAAAATTCAAAACTAATTAGGATGTACAATAGTGTTAATAAGAACCGACCATGGTAGAGAATTTGATAATGAAGTGCAATTTGGAGAGTTTTGTAATGCTAATGGTATTACACATAACTTCTCGGCTCCACGCACTCCACAATCAAATGGCATGGTAGAAAGGAAAAATGGGACACTACAAGAAATGAGTAGAATAATGTTGAATGAACAATCATTACCTCAAAAGTTTTGGTGCAACGCCATAACTTCAACATACATTCTCAACCGAATCCTAATTAGAGCCATCCTAGGAAAAACGCCTTATGAACTCCTAAGAGGTAGGAAACCTAGTCTTGATTATTTTAGAGTGTTTGGAAGCAAGTGCTTCATTTTAAACACTAAAGACAACCTCACTAAGTTTGACCTAAAGTCATACGAAGATGTCTTTTTAGGTTACTTCTAAAATAGTAAAGCCAACGTCATCTTTAATAAACACACTAGGAAAATCAAAGAATCACTCAACGTGACATTCGATGAAACTCCTCCACTCTCTAAGACATCACCCTTGGTGGATGATGACTTAGATAAAGAAGAAGCAATTAAGGTTACCGAAAAGAAAATCTTAGAAAATGACATTAAGGATGAAACTTTAGAGATTGATGAAATAGTCAATATTAAGGAAGCTAGGAACCATCCATTAGAAAATGTCATAGGAAACCTTAACCAAAGAACTCTTAGGTCACAAGCCTAAAACCAAAGTAACTTCTTTTGTTTTATATGAACTATAGAACCTAAGAATGTAAATGAAGCCTTAACGGATGAAAGTTGGATAATCGCTATGCAAGAAGAATTAAATCAATTCATTGCTAACAATGTTTGAGAGTTAATTCAACAACATATGAATATGAAAATCATAGGAACTAAGTGGATGTTTAGAAATAAGTTAGACGAGAACGGTATTGTTTCTCTAAATAAGGCTAGGTTAGTTGCTCAAGGCTATAATCTACAAGAGGGCATCGATTATGATGAAACTTATGCCCCAGTTGCTAGACTTGAGTATATTAGAATACTATTAGCTTATGCTTGTGCTTTAGATTTTAAGCTATTCCAAATGGATGTAAAAAGTGCATTCCTGAACGGTTTTATCAATGAGGAGGTATACGTGGCACAACCTCTAGGATTCATCGACTTCGAAAAACCAGATCATGTTTAAAAACATAAGAAATCTTTATACGGTCTTAAACAAGCACCCAAGCTTGGTATGATAGATTAAAAGCATTTCTTATTAAATATGAGTACAAAATGGGAATGGTAGATAACACACTTTTTACCAAGAAGAAAAGTTCAAACCTCATCATCGTTCAAATATATGTCGGCGACATTATATTCGGCTCGACTTGTCAAGACAGGTGTGATGAATTTGCCAA
Source organism: Tanacetum coccineum (assembly GCA_026074375.1). Classification (NCBI taxonomy): domain Eukaryota; kingdom Viridiplantae; phylum Streptophyta; class Magnoliopsida; order Asterales; family Asteraceae; genus Tanacetum; species Tanacetum coccineum. The sequence goes on along the minus strand of BQNB010069476.1, from coordinate 27,465 downwards.
AATCATGCATGACAAGTTCGAGATGAGCATGATGGGTGAACCAAACTTCTTCCTTGGATTACAAATAAAACAAATGGAAGATGGTATCTTCTTTAATCAATCTAAATATATTAAAGAAATGCTTAAGAAATTTGGCATAGAAGATTCTAAACCAATGAAAACCCCCATGTCCTCCGATACTAAACTTATAAAAGTCGAAGAGTGTGAGTCGATAGATAGTAGCAAGTATCAAGGCATGATAGGTAGTTTATAATAACTAACGGCAAGTAGGCCCGATATCATGTTTAGTGTCTACCTTTGTGCTCTCTTTCAAGAGGCTGCCAAAACCTCTCTCCTTGAAGCGGTTAAGCGTATCTTCTGATACATTAAAGGCAATACGCACTTAGGATTATAGTATCCTAAAAGGATTGGCATAGAAACCGGAGTATATGCCAACTCTGATCATGCGGGAGATTGTGTAGACCAAAAGAGCACTAGCGGTATTTGTACGTCCATGGGATGTTGTTTGACATGTTAGTTCTCGAAGAAACAAACCGCTCTTGCTATATCCACTATCGAAGCCGAATACGTAAGCGCCGGAAAGGCATGTCAACAACCACTATGGATGAAACAAGCTCTTATCGACTACGACGTTCGACTCGATGACGTCCCGATCATGTGTGATAATAAAGGCACGATTGACCTTAGCAAAAACCCAATGCAACACTCTCGAACCAAACACATCAAAATTCATCACCACTTTCTTTGTGATAATGTCCAGAAAAGACATATCTCTATCGAAAAAGTTCCGTCCGTCGACAATATCGCTGACATTCTTACCAAACCCCTTAAACATGAATCATTTAACTATCTACGTCTTAGTTTAGGAATGATGGAACACATTCCATAAATCGTCTTCTCTTTCTTCTGTCTCGATTCTAGTCTGTGTTCCACTCTGTGTCGTGACAACTTAAATACTTCGTCTGAAGTACTTTGAGCATTTTTAATTCGCGAAATGCAAATTAAAACGTCACTCCTCTTTGTAAAAATTTTGTCAAAATTCAGCCTAAAATCCCTTAGCTGAGGGTGGCCCCCATATCTTGGGTGACCCTCGGATTAAATCGAGTGGCCCCCATATCAATATAGGACCACCACCAGTGGGACATTATGTCTGTCATTCTTATTTTTAAAAACACAAAACCAAACACTCCCTTCCTTCTTGCTCCAGCGACAAACACGACCAAAACACACCAAAAACTTAAAATCAATCACCAAAACATAAATTGAAGATCAAATCAACACTAATAATCAACCATAGCATCATAAAGATCATTAATTGTAAGTTATTTAATCTATTTTCTTTCTAATTTGTGTCTAGGATTCATGTTGAACAAAAATTCAAAATTAGGGATTTTCATTTTTCTTGTGTTTGTGTACAATTAGGAATATAATAACATAATGTATAACTAATATGCTTCCCATAGACCTAGGATTTGCAAGATTGAAGTGTGTTTGTCAAAAATTGTTTTCGCAACAAAACCCTAATTTTATTTCAAAATCACTCACGTTAGGATCACAATAAAATTATGTTATGCATTGTTAATACACTCTAAAAACATTTTTGCTTACATGCATAATGATCTCATAACAAGACTCGAGATACATAATTCATATGTATTTTTCGACATGTTTGGGTGAGTAAAATTAAATTAAGGAGCATTTGGGTTAACTCATAGGTTTTATTTTTAGAGTCAAGTTAGCCGCAACTCCACATTTGTTACATGTAGGCACACACTAGACACTTGTCTAAAGGATATTGAAAATTATGAATGATACATACAAAAATACCCTTATTGATGATAGGTGAAAAAGAATATCTCAAGATGAACACAAATACACAGAAACTCACATTTCTTTAACTCCAAACAAATCTTGCCCTCCTAATCACACCAACTCTTCTAAAAAATCACCATATGTAAAAATACCTTGTCGACCTATTCATGAAGGAATAACTGTTGACAAAACATTTGATTCCAAAGGTATCTTAGAAAAGAACATAAATAAAACTAGATTTCAAACCATCCTTCATTTAAAAGGGAACTTATATCCAAAATTCTTACATGAATTTTATCAAACGTTTGAACTCACTCTAGTAAGTGGTCTTTGGATCATATTGTTTGAAATAAATGGTAAACGAGTTGGTGCATCATTTCAAGATTTTGGAACACTACTCAACATTCTGTTTGAAGGACATTGTTTTTATAACAATGAATGGTCTCTAAAATCCATCAACAAACACAACACTACTCCAACAAAAGATCCTTTCTATACCAAATTAACCCATCCAACCTCAATCATATATAATATAACCAAGAAACGTCTCAATGATTTCAAGTTTGCACTTGAGGATCCATACACTCATTTCGTCAAAGAGATTTATCCTTATCTTAAAACGGCACATCTTCTCATTCGTGAGAACATCATATGTACCGTTGATATTGACAAGAATCTATTGTCAACTTGTGAAGCCTATATGCTATTCTGCATTACTTCCTCCACACCCTTCAACATCTCTCATTTGATCCTAAATCGAATAAATGACTTCAAACATAGATCCAATGGCACTATGCCATACAGTCTCTTATTGTCAAAATTTCTTGACAAACTAACCGAATTTTCTCCAAATAATCATAAATTCATCTCCTATACAACAAAAATGAATCATTTATATAATACCTCAACTGATGAAATTCCTAAAGATGTTCGATGTGCACATCACAATCATCACACATAAACTTGATGTAGCAACGTAACACGATTATTTGTTAGGACTATCTTGCTGGTAGAATTAAACTATATATTATTATGATATATTCTAGTATATGTATAACTTCCCTTAATCATTGTTGTGTCTTGCTGTATGACTTTTCATGGACTTTTATGTGATTTATATGCTTCTACCTAACCTCATTGCATGCATTTTCTTTTTAGCTAGAATATGTGATTCTTGAAAGATGGGAAATGCTACAACCTTCCCTCCAACCTTCTTATCCTTGGGTTATTCTGAAAAACAAGGGAAATATGGAGGATTTCATAACTCTTCAGAAAACGGCCCCCAAAAACATTCGGCGGCCCCCGAATATATATGGGACTGCCCCATGTTTATGGGACCGCCAACAGAAGAAGTCACGAAATTCTTCTTGTTTCTTCTTTTTTAGCATTCTTGTCCCTATCTACTCCAGCCACAGCTATTCTTTCCCAAAATAAACTAAACACCTTTTAGATGTATCCTTCTCCAAACACCATGCTTTGCCTAAAATTTCCCTATTTAACAACATCATCTCACTCATCCTTTTCACACATAACCACTTCTTCTTTTCTAAATCCCTCACTTCTCCTTATAACTATCATGTCCTCTTTTAGCAAATCCTCTCATGACTCCTCACGAAAACACTGAAGGGCTATTCTTGAACCTTGGAGACAAAGTCACAATCTTCCTCCCTCACCACCATCTCCTCCACTTAATAGGACTTCACCTACCTCTCCCATCACTACAAATTCCTTGTCATCACCTTTACCTCCACACAATTTAACTCAAAACCAAATAGTGCATGATCTAAATAAACTTTATCACTTATCAAATCTCATTGACATTAACCTCCAACAGGCAATTGAAGCCACTAATCCTTCACCTCCTACTTCACCACGTGTCTTTTCCGCTACTATAAATCAAGTAAACTTTCATTAGGAGTTTTGTCATTGTTGCTTGGAAACCCGAAATCTATTTGATATACTGAGAGATGATCTTAATCATATCAGTTCTCTCATTATTGGTCCTTCCACTCAATTTCCTTCCCCAATAACAACCTCCTCACCATAATTGAGCACTCTAGAATGCTTAATTCCATAAAATAATAACCAACCCATCTTTTGCCCGTGACATCTTCTAGATTTCAAGAATCCACTAGTCTAGCTTTGTGTTCCAATGTGTCTTTATGTTATGTTTATCTATTTTATCTTGTCATATTCATACCATTAAAGTATAAATGTATCTTATTATCGCTAGTATTGCTTGCAATCCATGTTTCTTGTATGAGTTTCTTAAGTGATGAATGAAACTACTTTATGGTTTACTTGCATGAATGTCTATTTTGCTACTAGTTGGGAATATATTCTTGCGCTTTTACTTCTCACGTTGTTTTGTAGCAATAATCTCATAAGATCAATCCCTTTGTGCCCCAAACGAGGAGGACACACATCAAGGGGGAGTCTTGGCATCATCAATTTCTTTCTCTCTACAATTCGACGATCATCCTTTTTGACTTCGAAAAGGAGAAATGGATCAAAACTCATTGATAAGTGGAAAACTTTATTTTTACATAAAATGAGTTTATATTTTATCATCATCAAAAAAGGGAGATTGTTAATACAAATAATGTCTAAAAACGTTATTTATATTTTTTGACCTCTCGATGTTTTGAAGATAACAAAATGTAAAAATGTTTACGATAAAAATAAACGTTTACAAGTTATTAATCATAAATTTCCATTTCAAATGTAAATCACTTAAGGTATGTATAAACAAATCACCAAACATAATTTGTGATCAAGAAAATAATTTTTCTTAACCATCACATTTTCACAAAAGTATTTTTACAAAAATAAATATATACAAAATACTTTTTAAATAAAAGAAATGTTTTATTTAAACATAAAAATTCAAATATGGTTTCCCCCCAAAATAGAACATTCTATACCAGATAAAACCTTCCCCACTAAAAGACAAAAATGGGAGCGTTAGTCTACGGCGGCCCCCTGATAGGCTCGGCGGCCCCCAAATATATCTAGGACCGCCAGGACCACCAGCAGTAACCATTGGGTTTTCCTGCCTATAAATACTGCACTATTCCTAGCTGAAAAACAGACCTCTTTGCATGAATTTTTTTAGTCTTCTTTCTCTCTCTAAAAAACCTTCGTTCTCTCTCTAAATCTCTTGATCACTAACATTGTTTGATCTTGTTTCAAGTGATCCAATCTCTTCTTTCTCATCTCACCTCTCTATCAAGTGCAAGAGAAGAACATTTGTATTCGCCAAGAAACGAATTGTTGTAGCCTAGTGATTTCTCCTTCTTTCTTCTAAGAACTAAATCTCTATCTTGATTATCTTCTGTGATTGTGTAAATCAGATAGTGTATAAATACGATAGTGTAGATCTTGTGATTGTGTATCAATTGTGAAGTGGTAGATTGATTATAGCTAAGATTAGGACTCGACATTTAGCTTAGTGTCAGAAAACAACGTAAGCGACGTGTAAACGGTTTTCTTCGCCTAAAGGGAGCTTGTTGACATAGTGAAATCTTGAGTAGGATACTCGGGGAGTGGAGTAGGGCGAAGAGGAGCTTCGTAGCCGAACCACTATAAATCTTGGTGTCTTGGTTTGATTGTTCTTTCCCTTATCTCTTTATATTGTTGTGATTCTTACTTATTGTTTGTTTAGTTATAACTAGTAGATACATACATTAATTGGTTCATATTATTGGTTGGTTAAACATATACTCAGATCTAAGAATTTTTAGAAGTAAAATTTTAAAACAAACATCTCTTGGATTGACACTCTTAACCATGTCCACTTATCCCAATCATCAAATCTTATTAGTATAAATTGGTCATCATCTTTAAACAATCTCATCACCTTCAACTTGTCATCTCTAAAGCTTCCATGTAAACCAATGTATTCTTCTCAACATCCTCCTTCCAAATACTTAAAGAAACCCAAAATCTTTGTAAGACCCGTATGGAGAAAGAAAATGAGCACTTGTCATCCATCAAATGAATTTGACGCACCTACACCAATGCCTAAACCCCCATCTCCTTGCAATGAACCTTTAAAATAAAACTCTCCTATTGCACAATCAAACGAAGCTTCACCACAACCTTACTCACCCATAAACCTAGCTTCACCACAACCTCACTCACCTCCTCTTAGTGACTTGTGTCACTAGAGTTAATCATCCTCAAATTCCACCTCAAAGTGTTAATAAAACTCAATTTACACAACCTTCATTTCCTTACTCACCTCCACTCATCAATCCCAATGTTGCTAGTGTGCTTCAAGCTCAATCTTCACCCTCACCTCAAGGTGACAACCAAACTCAACCTCTACCACCTCCATCTCCAAGTAGAGAAATGATTGTTGATGAGATCAATCAACTCTAAGACCTTTCCAATCTTTTAGCAATGCACCTCTCAAACCAAACCAACAACCATCAACAAAAATATCAACACCAACCTTGCCTCATACCATCACTTTGGAACAAGTCGAACACCATGTTGGTTATTGCCCTTGTTGTCGTTACTGCTAGAAACAATTTCTATCCTTGAGTGAAGATCTTAACTGGATTGAGTATCTCCTCACCTGACCATACCCACCACTTCAAGTCCCTCGCAACACTTTCATACCAAACTCACCACAAATAACAAACTAGACATTATACATGTTTAGTCTTTCTCGCTTTCAATAAAAATCCACTTATCACTTGCAAGCAAGTTCTATGGCACTCAAGAAGTTTTAGGACCTTTGTACTTTTTACTTTTCATGCATGTTGTATTGATGTGTTTTAAACACAATATTTATGCTTAATGAATAAACTTTAATTTTATGGTCTAAATTATCTTACTTCTTGCATAATTTATTCATTTTGTTTATTGGTATGTTGATTGTTAAGTACATAGTTTGTGATGATTGATTGACACAAATATATGTTGTTGGTAGGTAAAATTTTCTTGCCATGTTTAAACATTTTTCATGACTATTGCTCATCGTTATAAATATATATTAGATTTGTTTTTCTAACTCGGTTTTATAGCAAAGTCACCATAGATCGATTCCTTGGTGCCCTCAAACGAGGGGAGCACACATCAAGGTGGAGCCTTTATTCCTTTGGATTAATATTTATGCATCGACGAAGCCTTTTTGATTATACGAAAGGGGGAGAAATGAAATAAAACTCACTAAAAACTTATTTAAAGATAATTTTACATTTAATGAGTTTAAATTTTGTAATCATCAAAAAGAGGGAGATTATCAATACAAATAATGTCTAAAAACGTTATTTATATTTTTTGACCTCTCGACGTTTTGATAATCACAAAATGTAAAAACATTAAATGTAATATTAAACTTAAACAAGTTATTAGTCATATATTTTCATTTCGACCATTAATTACTTAAGGTATGAATAAATAAATGCTTAATTTATTTAATGATCAAATGTATTTAATTTTTTCTCAAACCTTACATTTTTATAAAATGTTACAAACTTTTTTATAAAGTTTAGAAAAAATATTTTGTATTTTTAAGAAATAATTTAATTTAAAAAAAAATATTTGAATTCAAAATTTCCCCCTAAAAACAGATAGAAATACCCCAGAAAATACCTCCCTAAGAAAGAACAAAAATGGGAGTGTCCTAAATGGGGTGACCCCTGATTAATAAGGGGGCCGAAAAGGAATTAAAGGGGCCGGCCATGTATTTTGGCTCGCATCTTTGCCTATAAATAGTGGACTTTTCCACAGATTTTCTCACCTTTTGCACACATATTCTTTTTGTCCCAAATCAATTTATACTCTTTCTACATCTTCTAAAAACCTTTGATCATACGATCATAAGCATTTGTTTCTAAGTGATTCAAGCTTTTCTTTCCATGTGAATCAAGCTTTTCTCTCCAAGTGCAAAAGAAGAATACTCGTAATCGACAAGATACAAGTATTATAGTTTAGTTTACATTTACGTAACATAGTTACGATTGTGTTGTTTATTGTAATTCATTCATATCTCTTGTGATTGGGTGTAATAGTTAGATCGGGTTGATCGTGTAAGTATTTAAGAAAGTAGATACTTGTGAAGTGTGGTAAGTATTTTAGGCCTTAAAATACAAGTATGTGGTTGATTGGTTCTAGCTAAGATTAGAACTCGACATTTGACTTAGTGTTAGAAATCGGTGTAAGCTACTTGTGTACGGTTTTCTTCACCTAAAGGTAGCTTGTTGACATATTGAAGAGAACTCTAGAGTTGTGTACTCGAGGAGTAGAGTAGAGCGAAGAGGAGCTTCGTTACCGAACCACTATAAATCTTTTTGTTGTGGTTTGGTATTTCTAACTCTTTCCTTTTTGTCTCGTAAATTAATATTGTGTTGTTATTATTATTTATTTACTTATCTTGATTGCTCATATTGTGTGGACATTGAAATCATATAAACTCGAATCTAAGGTTTTATATACAAATGATAAACAATTTTAAAAAGTGGTAAACTATTCAACCCTAAGCCCTACAAACTTTGTCCTACGACAAGTATGCCATATACGCACCGTGTATATGAGTGAACCTAAAAAGGAATGATATGAAAAATGCAGATTTCTTTCGTAGACAAGAATGCCATACACATTAAGATGTATATATATGAACTTATAAAGAAAAGATTAGTGCAATATATATACTCCATCTTTTGAGGAAGTCATATATAATGAGATGTATATGTGATGCAATATAAGGTGAAACTAGAATGCAATGTGACATTTTAAAAGAAAATCCTAGACAAATAAACTAGAAGCAAGATAATCCAAATATAATCTTACTACTTTCATCATCGTGGATGGTTTTGGTGAGTTTGTTTAGGGTTGTAAGGACGTGTTCGAGAATGAGATGCATTTCATTACGAAAATTACTTGGCTTTTGACAACATAGGGGAATGTGCTTATGAGTGTCGGGATATGTACATGACCCGTTGATCCATATGTATTGTGCAAGGTAATTCAACCTCCATGGGTAGTAGTGATAGTGAGTCACTAGTAGGTTGTAGTTATGGTGGTGGAAAGTTTCATGGTGATTCTTCCTGTAAGAATGACTCGGTGGATGACTCAAAATTGATAGAATTAAAAAGGTATGTTCCCTAAACCTTACCTTGTTGTATGATGAAGCACATGAGGTGCTAAAACATGATGACTTTGTGAGTGGTGAAAGATGTGGCAGAAGATGGTGATGACAATGCAAGCAACTAACAATGTATGCTTATTAATAAAGTGAAGACGATGATTATGCGTGTATGAACATGTAATGAGAGATATGGACTAAAGTATGATAAATGTGTGAATGAGCATAAATTTCCTTAATAAGGAAATTGATCTTTATTGACCTACACAAATACAAACGGGTTATTTTTAAGTCTAACACAAGATTAAAGAAAGAATATCATTTTACAACATGATAGTTCAAACATTTATACCAACAAATACGAATGAAACTTGTTCAAATATTATCACTCGGATGATTTAACAAGTAGACATAAAGATAGACATATATACAAACAAAACATGTTCTCAAATAGACACACAAATAGGAATACCATAAAACTAAGCGAAGAGGAGGACATATGTTGCAACTAGCTTAAAATGTCATAATAAATGTTCGAAAAGTATTGGATAATTCTATGAGTTTTAGAAGGACTTAAGGTGCTAGATAAGTCAAAACCAACTATTGGGTAACCTTAATACAAGTATAAATAACCTAATTAATGTGTTGGATTAAAAATTTAACTGCCCAAATCGAGCATACCCCTACTGTGGAACCAGCAACCCCGGTACCTTCTGCAAGACGGTACCGTGCTTTGCTGCATTGGGTACCGACTGCTGCCCACAATAGTTCAAAATTCAAAAATGCGGCAAATGGCATCTAGGATTATTTTCCTACCTTAAAAGTGATCAATGTACTCTCCTAATCTAGGAAAGTATCTATTAGTGAGACAAAAGTAGCAATAACTCATAATTCCTAAATAAACCAAACGCTCCCTAATCTAGTTTGAAATTATGCGAATGAACTTAATAAGCTTAATAGGATTATATCAAGCATAAGTATTTTTAATCCAAAGACCCAATATCAAATATTTAACAAAATCAAAATGATGAAGATGATTTAGAATTGGGTAAATTGATTAGAACAAACATTGATGTGAAAGATACATGTCAAAGAAAACAAATAGGCACGTGATTAAAAGATGGTGTCTTAGATAATGAAGATTAGATTTTAAAAAAATCCTAGGCTTCTACTTTTATACTAAAAATGGTTTAACACAATATAAGTGAATAAGTAGAAAACAAATCATGTAACAATGTTATATAAGGAGCAAGATGAAAAGATTAAGCAAACCATGTTTAAGCATGTATAAGTTAGACCACCATACAGATAGATTTAAGGAATGCCAACCAGGTACAATGAATCTTTTCAAACATAGAATATTCCATTCCAAGTTATTTATGTATTAAAATGACAGAATATAAGATCACGCGAGGCTTCATATAAAAGAAACACAATTACTTCAAATGTTAGAATCATGCAAGTTGTGTTTAAGCCTTAACATTTAGTACAAGCGTAAAAGCATTTAAAAATGATACAAAACCTTTCCTAAGGTTTATGCATTTGACAATTAATCAAATAGATATCAAACACCAAGATAACAATAAGACAAAAATCAAACAAGAACATATAATAAACACATGTATGTGCAATGCAAGATGTCATGATATACTATCGAAAGAAAGATCATATTCACTACTAGAATGGAAAATGTAACATTAGCGATGATGGGAGATGGAGAACAAGTGAGGGAACTAGTGGTTATAGTGGATTGACAAGTATGAGATGACAATTTTAAAATGTGTAGATAATTTTAACCTAGTGTTTTTGGAATACCCCTTTTTCAACTAGACCAAAAATATTTAAAACCTTTGGCGGATACACCATGACACAAATTTGACCTTTTGTTATTGATTTATAAACTAAGAACAATATATTACATATCATCATTTGAGATTATTTTTACATAAAAGTAGACTCAATTACCTTTAAAATGGCAGGAGGCACAACTTCTAACTCCATACCGTTGATTTTATACGAAATTCCTAACATAACCTATTTTCTACAAAACTTGTTGTCCCGATTTTATATATGGCTAAAATGATCGTAACTCGATTTCTATAACTCGACATAACATCAAAACTTTCAGAATTTATTCATAAAATATATGCTTTAATATCAAATGTAAACTTTGTCTAAATGAACCATAAAACCGTTATTTACGGGTTTGCCAAACACTAGTTTTGACCCGTTTTAACCATAAAAATAATATATTACTTTGACCCGCTCTAAAAAATGCTTTTAAAACTATAACAAGACATCATTACACTTCATCATTACTTGAGTATTTCAAATGAAACATTCAAGTTGTCAATCCTACTTTGACGTACATAAACTTTATAATATTGTTTTTCAAAACACTTAACTAACTTACTTAGTTCCTATTCTTAAGTGGTTTATTAAGATATTGAGATTATGCAAGTGTTGATATAGCATATGCAAAGAAGGAGATACATGCCTATATGAGGTGCACGAGACCTAGCATAAGCCCTACTATGCGAAAACTAAAATCGATAATCAAATGAAACAAATAGCATGCTAAACAAAAACTTATGTTCTATAAACAAACAATCGCACATACAAGATGTAAACAAAGGAAAAAAGTAGTCATATAGCGTATCACTCTCAACAATCTTACATTTTACTATATGAGTTACCGAAACATTTACCGAAATGCATTTTTAATAAAGTTAGGAGTTAACCCAAATACTCCTTTTGAAACCGTATTGTTTTGTAAAATTTTAGTTAAGACCAAAATCGACAAACAAGCGATGGAACGATATAACAATGTTGATACTTATGTTTCACCAATAAAGAAGCTCAAATGCAATAAGGAATAAGCATATAATCAAAACAATGCAAAGTAAAACAACTAGTCATTTAACATATCATACGCAAAAAAATTCTTTTCGCCTTGCATTGAATATGTCGATGTATACCAAGCTTGATTAGTTTCTAAAATACTTTAATTTCAAAGAAGGATGTATTAATGTTCAAAGGATATCCACTTAAATTGCCAGACTCAAAAGTTTGAGTTTCTATGTTAATACAAAACTTGAAATTTTGGACACTTTGTAGTATTTTCAAATTTTGACTTACTTAAAACTTTACTCAGTATCTCTAACCCATTTTATTAGAAAGTAGACTCAATTCCCTTCGAAATGGTAGGTGGCACGACTCGTACGGATTTACAGTAAATTTTTTACGACCTTTTTAAGTTGACCAAATTTTTGAAAAACCTACTGTAGAACCGGGTCCTTTGTTAACAAATGGTATCGCGGGTCTGGTCGAATTTTACAAAATTGCATATTTAGACCCGACAAAAAGGTTTAAAACTTGGTAGGCTTTAAAGTAGACTTATATAACAAATTTTAATCATTATTTAAGCTTGTATTAATAAAGATATTCAATAACAAAACTTCTAAGTATAAAATAACAACATACTTTCCATATTAAGTCCTATTTTTTAGATAATTTGATACATGGATCGTACTCAGTTTTAAAAACCATTTGTTTTGAAAACTAGAGCCACATGACTCTGGTACCAATTATTAAAAACGCAGAGAGGGGGGGGGGGGGTGAATACGTTTCTATTTAAAATCTTGAAACTTTCATATCAAATACCCAATCAAACTCGACCTAATATGAAAAGTACCTAATATAGTCTATGACTATATGAATAATGGAAAACATATAATAAGCAAGTAGTCACAACAAAAGCATAAACATCAAGTCACAACACAAGCATCAATATAAAGTAAAGAGATAGCGATATGTAAAGGAGAAAGCAAACCAAACACGATAATTTATAGTGGTTCGATCACGGATCTCCTTTACGCCCTACTCCACTCCCCGAGTACCCAAATTGAGAGTTATTCCACTAGATCAACAAGCTCCCTTTTCGGCAGAGAAAATCTTACACAACGTAGCTTACCCTTTTTTCGATGCAAAGCTAAATATCGAGTCCTAGATCAAGGTAGAACCAACCTAACATCACTTACCCTTAATCAGATGCAAAGTTAAATACCAGGTTCTTACACACCGGGTAGAACCAACCCAAACCCATTCTGTTTTATGGCTTAACATAACAAACCTTGTGTTTTATGGTACAAACACATAAACCATCTATTATATGTCATGTTTGCATATAGTATCATATGAAAGGTGTAAGAATTAGAGAGGAGACTAAAGAGTAGTTTTCATCATTTTCAAAGTTTTCATTAAGAAAGGAAAAAGAGAAAGGAGGTTGAGAGGAGAGAATTACAAAATGTTAAAAGACTTGTGTAAATACCTTTACTAAGGGGTATTCATATTTATTGACTAATCCTTCTATTTTTCCTACTTTGGTCTAGCTACATTTTCTTAAGTTTGACCAAGTTTGACTTATTACAATACAAATACAAACTAAACTACTATTTTACATAAGACCAATTCATTATTAATAATAAACACTTTTTCTATTCCTAACAATCTCCCCCTAAGGGTTGATTATTACTAGCGCTTCATCGCTGGTAGAATTAGTCTTTCATTCAATAACGATTCCCACCTTCTCATCTACTCACGATGCCTTAGACGCTTTGTTACTTCTATTTTGAACGTTTTCATTATGTCAAGGTCTAATTCACCTAGAAGTGGTGGTTTCTTCCAAAACTCTATCTCAAAGATCTTTAGCTTCACTTCCTTTAAGACACTTTCTTGCATTGCATCACAAAATTTCACAATCTCCACCAAATACATAACCCTTTTCTCTTCTTTGATGTTTAAGTAAATTAAACCCGTAGTTGGTTTATCTACTATAGTGTAAGGATCACGTGCTTCAATACCAGGGTATATCAACGTTGGTGCGGTTAAGTTGATCTTGATCTGGTAGCTTTCTATCCCTAGTTAAAAATCATGCACTCTCTCCCAGATTGCACATCTTTATATCATTCGTATCAATTGTTTCTTTATTCGGCATTTGCCTTTTTGCTCCTTTCTCCCCCTCAGGAGGAGCATTATCTTGATAAGGATCATCGTGTCATTATTAGTGAAAGGCATTTGTATGACATGATACAACTGATAATTTAGGATTTTTCAAACTTTTCTTTTAGAATCTCCTACAACTCTGGATCAGCGGCTTGATCTTTAAGATTTGTCTTCATTGTCAAGTACAATTGATGTTGAAGATGAACATTTAATGTTGTAGCAGTCGACGAACTTGTTGTAGGATACAAATTGAGAGTAGTATTCTGCATGTGTCTTTAAAAGAGTTCTCTATTTATTTTGGGTGCATGAGTGGCGAATTCTTGTGAAATCAATGCAGGTACATTTGTTGGAGAAATTTCTCAATCTCGTTTGGCCGCAAGATCGACCAGTCTTGAAACTACCTCTTTAATCATCTCATTAGTCTTTACAATATTAAGCTTGGAAATGAGATTTTTGAGAAGATCAGGAATTTCTCGCATTTTGTCCTAAAAGTACTCGTTAGTAACAAATGTATTCTCCAAATGTTTCCTGATTTTGCCATGTCATTTGCTCATTCCAGCAATGCTACCTGGAAGATCCTTGGTGTTAATGGAAGTATGTTTTGAATGACCTTGAGATGTAGTGTCGGGTGTAGGTGATACAGTGTCTGTCAATTCCATAGAAATTATCTTATCTAAAGATAAGTTTGTCATAGGGGATCTATAGGGTGAGGAAATTGGTGTTTGCATCTTCTCTTTCCTAGACTCCAAACTACCCGTCTCTTGAGTTTTGTCCAATGAATGATCAGTGTGATCATCATTGACATCATCATCATTAACATCATCCTTCTTATCATATTTTGTCTCTTTCCCATTCTTATCATCATCATCATCATCAACAGTTTATGGATGTTCCTTATGACTCCCAGGCTCTATCCTATTTTCAAAATCATTGTTATCTTGGAAAACTGAATCAGCAAACTCACTAGCATATGACTCTTCATTGTCACTATCTCCTAATCATTTAAATGATTCCATACTTCCTCGCCTAACTACTCTTTGAACATCGCCATGTTCTTATGCTTCAATAAATATTTTTTGTCAATTTTGTGTAAGGTAAGGCTCATTTGAGTTGCTTCAGCAATTTCATCTCTTTCCCTATCATCACTTAGAGGTGGAATTGGAGTGGTACTTGGTTTCTTTTGCTTAATGGTTACCTTAAGAGATTTTCTAGGTGAGCTTGTTTTTCTAGCAACTTGTTTTTGCTTCTTCTTCTAAGCAATAGCAGTAGGGGTAAGTGTCCTATGGGCGCTAGGTGTCCTAATCGTTCCTTGGGTAGATTCAACCGGTTATGGTTGAATCATTGGAACGTCTACTCTGACAAACACCTTGTCATACTTATTATACTCCTTAGTGGCACGGATATCATCGGTAATAAACTCATCTAGAATCAGCATCCCTCAAAAAATCACATTCCTCATAGTGTAAACACTTACCAATCAAATATATCCTTGATGGAATGATAATCCTCTTCAATTCATTGAGGAATGGAAGGAAACTTCTTCATTAGATCAGTAATGATAAGCTTAGTAAAGCGAGGGTACTGAATAACACCTTTCTTCTACTGAACGCAATGAAGAAAGTCCCACCATAAAAGAGCAGCATAGTCAACATGAACACGGTTGACCACAACATGAAAGATCTGGAGGATGTTGATCTTTTTCTGATCTGGTCAATATGTTTTTGAGGTAAGGACAACTCAACTGTGAACACCTTAACATGCTGCCATAGTTTGTGCAAGTTCTTTGAAGAAAAAGCACTTACCTTAGTCACATCTCTTGATAAACCCATATCTACATGACTGGTTAATGGCATTCTCAGAGTTCTGGGGTGCAACAAATGGATTCTCTGTAGTTTCCACTGGTAACTAAAGAATTGAACGAAACATGTCCAAAATGTAAACAATCTCCTTTTTGTCCACCTTAAAGAGATTAGTTTCCTTAGTATTAGAAACCTTGCTAACTATCTTCCAAAACTATTATAGGTAAATATCTTGAACATCTGCAGTCGCAGTTAGAGCATAGCTCAAAGCATGATCAATAAGAATTTGTCCTACAATCTTGCATTCCACAAAGCATGGAATATTCTGGATCACAACATAGTTATTAGATCTCCAGATGCCTTGGAATTTTGGAACCAGTTGATATACTGGAATGATTTGTTATTGCTGCTGTTGAGCCATGAGGAGTATTGTATGATAAAATGAAGTGATTAGTGAAATGAGATAAAGATATGAAATACACAATTATATAACATTTTTGTCTCTTTCCACTATGTCTATTTTTATATGCTCTGGCAATTCTTTTTGAGCATATTTTGATCATTTTCTTTCTCATGTGCCAATTCTTGCTTTTTTGGGCACATGCCATACACTTTAGCCGCTTTATTCTTTTGATCTCATGTTGTATGCTATGGCATATTTTTTTTAGCAAATTTAGATTTGCTTTTTCGCGTATGGATTTTATCTCTCTTTCTATTTGAGTTTTCTCACCAAAAAGCAATTTATGAAATGATATTCTTTCAAGAATAGTAAAGAGATACTCTTATTAAAAAAAATATCAATTTGGCATAAAACACTTGTAGTAAAAACCATTGATGTTTAAAAAATACAAGAGTATAACTTTATATTCTTTAAAAAAATTCAGTAAAAGAGTACTACTTTTGA
This sequence comes from Tanacetum coccineum, assembly GCA_026074375.1. Classification (NCBI taxonomy): domain Eukaryota; kingdom Viridiplantae; phylum Streptophyta; class Magnoliopsida; order Asterales; family Asteraceae; genus Tanacetum; species Tanacetum coccineum. Next base: position 10,850 of record BQNB010069476.1, on the reverse strand, counting down.
CACAAAAGTATGACTTTTTTGATAAAAAAATGAGATAAATTTTCCAAAATCACGTGTTTTTCAAAGATTTTTGAAAAATGATGATTATACAACAAAACTCATGAAAGAACAACTGGATGGTCACTAAGTCACTCACTCCTCATTCCGTTCATAGTAGAAAACGGTCAAAACCGGACATGACTTAGACCATTTACCCAATTGAGTTCAAAAGTCAGTCATAAACCATGTTGAACGGTTTTAGAAACATTCTTCTTCAAAACTTCAGAAATTTCCTTTTGAAACATGAGAATCCACGATCACAGACATTTGAATCATAATTTTCATTCATTTTTCACAGCTTATTTGAATCACTTTTGAATCATTAGTCACTAAATGAAAAGATTTAGTTATCCAAATCATATTCTTATATACGATAACTGGATGGTCAATAGATCACTCACTCCTCCTTCTGTTAATTCAAAAAATTGTCGTAACCGGACGTGATCTTCACCATTTGCCCCATTTATCTATATAGAAATATTAGTTTATAACTAATTTTATCATTGGATTTGTTAAATGTAATTTTTTTAACGGTTAATCCCATTTGAGTATCTGTAACCCAAAGTATTAGCCCATTTAGAATTTTCCGAAACCCATTAACGAAACCTATTAATGAATATCCGAAACCTAAAATTTAGCTAATTTGAGTTTTTACGAAACCCATAATAACAACCCAATTATCATGTACGAAACCGTTTGATTTGGCCCAATTGACATTTACGAAACCCATGTGGTTTACAAAACCATAACTTAGACTTTTATCTGAAACTACTTTCGTATGGATGAGAATATGTTAAAAATGATGATCAAAACGCTTTTTCATGATTAAGGGTTAATAATATCATCATAATATCAATCTAAATTCAGCTTTATGTCCGAAAGTCCATGATCATGCATACGAAACCTCTTATGGGTATGTAACCCTCTGATTCATAGTCTAAACATGTTGTTTTAAGTGATCCAACAACACAAATCATATCTATAAACACTTAATCACATTTCACCTAAATCAATTCAACAATATCTCAAACTTTGATTTTACAAAACCTTAGATCTTGTACGAAACCTATGAAACAATTAGTTAAATCAATTAAAGATACAAGGAATCGAATCAGATCATGAACCCTTACGTTTGATTATCAAGTTACGTATGCAAATCTATTTGATTCGAATGTTTTAAAGATACGAAAGCTCAGGTGGACGAGAGGATTTACGAAATCTTAGGTTGCGTATGAAAGTTGTGATAGCTTTCGTATGAAACCTCCCATTTTTATACGTCTGAAAACCAGTTTGGCTATTTGACAATTTCAGTCCTTGGACTTACTTTCGTAAAATTTGGAGGTCCAAACTAATTTCCATAACTCCCCCTTGGAGTTAATTGACCTTAATCTGGATTTACGTTGTTCCTAATCTCATACACAGGTTTTACTAATCTTATTGATCAACTAGTCTAATGTCCTACTTTGCGTAAACTCATCCTTTCCTGTTATGGGATATGCTTTACTTAAGATGAAAAGCACTTAGCTTGTTTAAATCAAAATGATTAGTGATCAAATCCGTTGTTGATTATCATGGATTAAATTCTAAATGACTAATTGAGTTTGTGGTATTTGGAAGTTAATTATACTTTGACTTTTCTCACCTCCTTACCTATAAATGTTTTACAAACTCACACATGTATTTCTCACATGTACAAGATGACTTACAAACTTCCACACTTCTGTACCATACTTCCTAAAACACATTCCCTCTAATCACTTGTTAATCTCTTTCCCAACAAGTGATTAAAACATCATTTACATAAACCTACTACACATCCGTTATTACCTCTAACACTTCCTTCTTTAAACCTTCCCATAATCTTCATTTGCCCATTTTTCCCTTTTATTGGCAATGTGATTATTTAACCCAAATCATCCATTTGAGTTAATCCTTATATTCATCTTTAATCTTCAACCTTAATTCATATAAATTCACTAAATAAACCCCCCCCTTCCAAAAAAATTTTTATTTATCACTTCCTCTATATGACAACACACATTCCCTTAAATAATGTTACCTTCCTTGACTTGTTGACACTTCTATGTTTCTTACATTACAAACACATATATCTCATTTATTTCAATACATTCTCCAGCACTTATTCACTTTTCACTTTCTTCCCCAGGAATTCAAATGACACACACTAACACCACTTCATCTTACTCATTGATCAAGCCATGTCACACAATCCAAGTTAAACCACAGTCTCTTCCAACCCTTGTTTTTCCTTAGTATTACTTTTGTAACAAACACAATTAACATATCTTATCTTCTACCATTGATTAAGCCATCTTTCATCCAAAACTCCTTCATTTCTATCAACCATTGATTGATATCTCATCTTAAACAAACATAACCTCTCTTAGTAACAGTCATTCTTAATCATAACAAACATAACCTTCTTATCTCCCTTGATCTTGCAATTAACACAAGTGTCCTCTTCACATCATTCAACCCTCTATTTCAAACTAAGATAAAGATTTGGCATCTCGTTTTATCACTCATTGTCACATCTTGTACAATTCTCACACAATCGTTCTCGCTTATCCAAATGGCTTTGAAAACATGTGAAATTAGATTTTTAAATATTTCCCCCACTCTTCTAAACATGCAAAGGATATTTTATCTTATACCAATCACTAGCATTTTTCAATTCTTAGTTGGATTCCCAATTAAGCTAGTTTGACTTTTTGAGGAATACCCAAAATACCCCTTTTTATAATTCTTTTTCTCATTATCACTATCAGATAAGCTAAACGATTTTAATACTAAACAAAACAGTTCTATCAAATGGCTATTTGAGTTGCTTTACCTTGAGATATGGAATGTGATTGAAGGTCATATCGTGAAGTAAATTAGGGGTTTAATAAGTGTGGGTATTTAAAACATCAACGTCTCAAAGAAAAACAATTACAGGATTCTGGCGCGCTGCCCATGCGCGCGCCAGAGGCGAATTGATTTTCCCAAATTAGGACTCTTGGCCTATAAATACCCACCCTTGGCCTTTGTATTCTCACAATCTTTCCTTATTTCGTTCTAACTTTGTCTTCTTTCCTATCCTTCTAATTTCAAAACATCAAAGTGTTCTAATCTACTATTCTATCATATATTAAAGAAACACTTTCTCGCAAGAGGAGACACACAATACTTAAATCTACACTTGTGTGTTATGTTGGTCGAGTGGTCTGCATTTCTTAAACTCCTTTCTAATAGAATTCGAGTCTCTAGGTTGAGATTAGGATTGATTCAACAATATATCATTCATTCAAATTGGGTGTAATGGGACAGTCTTGTATTGTTGGATCATGATAGTTTCAATGGGATTTAGTTGGGGTTTGGTTAAGCTTCCAATACGGGGAAGGGGTAGTGTTCCTTTTGATCTAAGTGATCACTAGTTGGTTAAGTCAAATATAAGATTCTTAGGGGTGGCATTCGAGGGCGAATACGTAGGGAGTAAACTCTTCTGTTATGAGCATCGAGCTTTATTGGAAAGCAATGGAGTTAAAATTGTAATACGGTTTGTAGTCCTCCGTAAGGATTATACTAGCTATAGTTTCAGAGTTTTGGATTACCAAATGGACGTATGATAGGACTAAAACACCCTTCTCGAAAACAGTATATATCGTGGTGACATTCTCCTCTTTATCTCCATCTACTTATTGTTCTTTGCTAAGTAGATCATCACACCACTCGGCTCTTTTGACTTGAAGTTTTATAAACTTCAAAAAAGTCAAGAAAACCGTATTCACCCCCTTACGGTTCTAATTAATGACCAAACTGTTTGTTTATCAAATGATTAACCAACAACATACAATTTTTAGAATTCATATATCATGTTTTTTCCTAAATCAATTTACCAAAATCTACACTTTGTTTTTTACGTAACACTATATCTATCACTGAACCTATTAAGCAAAAAGTCTAACATAAGATCAAGCTTTAAGATCGAATTAGATGTTTAACCCATTCGTTTCAAAATCCACAAGATGACTCGTAAATCGATTTGTGATCGAATATTCTAAGGAAACACTGAATGCACCAAATAAATAAGAGAAATGTACGAAAGCACTAGGTTATGTACGCAAGAAATGACTACTTTCGGTATGAATACCTGGACCTTTTATCCTAGAAAGTGACGTTTTAACTTTGGGTACTTGATTTCCTCTAATTCCTTTCGTATACATTTTGCAATCCCCTCCCCCCCCACCCCCCCCCCAACAAAATTTCAAAATACTCCTCCTTGGAGTTAATTCAAAATTTACCCAATTACCCTTTAAGTTATCTTTGCAGTTACTATATCTCGTTATTTACCTAAAATATAAACTCCCCTTGGACAAAATAATTTTCCATTTAAAAATTTTCTTCTTTTAGGATGATTTTTTTTAAAAGCTAGTTATTTTTGCATTTTATTTTCATTTTTTGATATTTTTGATGATGAAGTACTCAAATTTTTTTATTAAAAGATTGTTATTTTTGCATTTAATCTCTTATTTTTGAGAGTTAGTTAATTTTACAGTTTTGAGCACACTTGAGAAGATTTTAATGATACAAAATTTTTTATAACACCCCCTTGAATAAATGTCTAATTAAAGAAATTATTCAAGAGATTGACATTTTTGCAGTTTTTAGCACACTTGATTTTTAAAAGATGATGATTTTGAAAAATGATTTCTTTTTGTGAATAGAAATGATTACAAAACACATATTTTAGCAGTGACAAATAATTTTAATGAATGAATAACTCCTACTCAGATCATGATGCATTTCTTTGCTTTGAAAGAACCACTATATAATAGAATATCATCATGAAACTAATAAAACAGGGAAGATATGTGTTTGCATCAATTAAATATGTTTTTTTGTTTTGTATTTTTCAAATTTTTATTTGTTTTTCATTTTTGAAAAAGAAACAAAATATTTTTGATGTTTTTGTTTTTCAATTTTTTTTGTTTGTATGTATTTACAAAAGATTTTGATTTATGATCTTGCATTCAAGAAGATAACTTTGCCAAACATTCCAACTCAGTTAGAGTCATATATCGCATACCAATCATGTGAACTAAGTACTCAAATTTTTCTTTGGAAGGGCTTTAGTGAATAGATCAGCAAGCTGGTATTCCATCCCGACAAAGTAAATTTCAATTGTACCTTGTTCAACATTCTCCTTGATAAAATGATATCGTATGTTGATGTGTTTTGTACCTGAATGTTGTACCGGATTACAGGATATGGCAATTGCACTCTATGAATCGTAGTATATTGGAATCTTGGTGTAACGATATCCATAATCAAGTAGTTGCATCCTCATACAAATGACTTGTGCGCAACATGTAGTCAAAGATACGTACTCCGCTTCCTCAGTTGACATAGCTGTACAATCTTGCTTTTTAGATGACCAACTGACTAGCTTGTCTCCCAGAAATTAAATTCCTCCAGATGTGCTCTTGCAATCATCGTGACACCCTGTATGGTCAGCATCTACATATGCAATTAGCTAAAATCCAGATGCCTTCAAGTACCACAAACACATGTTAATAGAGTGTTTGAGGTAACGAAAGATCCTTTTGACCTCTTTGAGGTGTTTCTTAGTTGGGCGTGCTTGATATCGTGCACAGACAAATGTTGCAAATGCAATATCTGGTCTACTTGCAGTGAGATACATGAGACTTCCAATCATACTACGGTATTTAGTCTGATCAGTTGGGGTTCCTTGTAAATCTGCATCGATTCTGGCTGTAGCCATTGGTGTCGTAATTGTTGATCCCACTTTAATAGATCGAAATCCTTATGCTTGTTTAAGGTTTAGTTATATTAGATAAATCTAACACAACTATAGTAGAAACATTGTTTGAATGTATTAAAGATTATGCGGAATCTAATCTTTAATAATAAGAAGAATTCTTAATGAAACAGTAAAACAATGAACATATAATTCAACAAAACATAAAAGATCCAATATAATTAAGCAAATAATACGAATACTCTCAAAGTATTAGGGTTACAAAGACCTTGCAGCTATGATAATTCTATGAATGACTCGTTTTGGTTTTGGTTTTGGTTTTGGTACATTGATCTCTATGCCCTAGGACCTCCTTTTATACACCAAGGATTCCTAAAGGCCTTAAACTTACAATTTTCTAAGTATATCACCAATTTCTAAATAATAAGTTATACATATTTTTACAAAAATAATCATATAAATCACATGAAGCAGTTACTATACCTAACTCAGGCTGAGTGTACTAACTTCTTCCTCTAGCCAGCATTAACTCCTTTAGCACCCATTACTTTTGTATAATAGTAGTAACTTTTGTACTAGCAGTAGTAACTACTTAGCAGTTTTTCTTCTAAGTCTCTGAGCAGTACTAATATGCACTAGCAGTAGTAACTTTACACTAGCAGTAGTAACTTCCTCTAGCAGTTGTAACTTCACCAACAGTCTTAAACACTTAGAATAATTTTCATTGAAATTCACTAGCAGCACTAAGTTTGATTCAGCAGCATTAACATCAATAAGAGCAGCAGTAACTCCAAACATCATCAAGAAGCTTTTAATCCCAACAATCCTCCCGTAAACTTGATATTTATCTCAAAAATCATCAAGTTTCTCAATTAAAAGTTCCATAATCACCAGAAGGATGCTTCCAAACACTTCATTGCTTCTTAAGCTGTTTTATGATCAATTTACACAGTTGATAAGCCATTTCACTTTGATAATCAATTTGAAGCTTCTTTTCCAGCATCTGTGAAAGTGTAGGTGGTGTAAGAGGATACTTCTTCTCTACCAACATGTATATCTGCATAGACTGCATCCTCAAGAAATGTACTCCACAGGAGTTATGCAACTTCCATTCTAATACTTTGTATCCTTGTTGCAACCTCCAGATTTCATCTTCTATATGTGGTTCAAACATATTTTTCAAATCATTCCATAATACCAAATACAAGTCTTCATCTGGTCATGTTGATCCATATCTAGCTTTTACCAATTTGTACAAGTCTTCCAAATCTTCCCTGTCAAAGCTTTTGAGCATATGACTGAAGACTAAGTACATCTGAGACTTTCCATCAGCCCTAATTATTTGGTAATAGCTTTTCTTCCCTTCTTTGTGGATCTTTCAGTCAACAATCCTTGAAGACTTAACAGCCAAAGGAATAGCATCAATTGCTACTTCCTCTTTATTTGGAACAATTTCCATGAGCTCTTTAATCTTAGTTGCTTCTTGATCATCATCCACTTCCGCTGTCTCTTGAACATCATCCACCTTTTGCTTTTTTGTGACCTCTTGTTTTGACTCTTATCCTGCTGTCTTTGAACTACCTTCCACCAAGTCAGTTCTAAAATCCTCAAACATGTTTACCCTTTTGAAAGCTTTGTCAAACAATTCTTTGATAGAATCAAAGTCTTTAGATTTCAAGTCTTTGTGCTTGCAACCTTCCATGTTCTTAAGGTAAGTAATCATAGTCTTCTTATGTTGACTTTTGGTTGGTGGTTTGTTCCTCTTTTCCTCTGCTCTTTTAGCTGCAAAGTGTTTTCTTCTCTACTCTAGAAGTTCTTTAAAGAATGTAGATTTTTCTTTAATTATGAACTGCTCTTGTTCTTCATCTTGCAGTCTTTTAGCCAATTGGTGATCAACATCAACTTTTGCTTGAATATCATCCCAAGCAATATTGGCTTCATCAATCTTTTCTTCTTCAGCTCTGGTAATTCTTTCCTCTTCATCAATCTCTGCTTGCAATTTAAGTGCAATGTTTTCATAAAGCTTGAGTTGATCTTTCTTTGAAAATTTCTTCAGAGGTTCAGGTTCAATCATTTTCTCTTTTCCTTTGTCCTAAACTTTTGAAGGTATTGGTGTTGTTGTTATTGTAGATTCACCAGGCTCTCTGAAAGTAATCCCTTTAGCTTTGGGCTTTGTACTTTTTAATTCTTGAAGTGCTTGAGCCAAAGCGACTTCATCAAAAGTTAAATTCACATCTTTAGCATCAACTTCTCGTTCTACAAACACCTCATCACCAATCAAAGTATTCACATCAAACATCTCTACATCAGCATCATCTTGAACACTAACTAGGGTAATATCTTCATCTTCATCAATATCATTAATCCTCCTCCCATATTTGGATGCATCCTCACCCAAAACTCCTTCATAACCAGAGGATTCTACCCTAGCTATCAAACCAACTTTGTATAATCTTTTCAACTTAAGAGTTCTTGACCTATTTCTCTTTTCAAGCTTCTTGACCCTCCTTTTCAAAGTAGCAATCTCATTACCTTGAGTGGTCTTTGTCTTGTTGATCCCACTTCAATAGATCAAATTCCTTATGCTTGTTTAAGGTTTAGTTATATTAGATAAATCTAACACAACTATAGTAGAAACTTTGTTTGAATGTATTAAAGATTATGCAGAATCTAATCTTTAATAATAAGAAGAATTCTTAATGAAACACTAAAACAATGAACATAGAATTCAACAAAACATAAAAGCTCCAATATTATTAAGCAAATAATATGAATAAGTGTATGCGCGTATGAGTTGGGGTTGTTCTCTCTCTCTCTCTCGGGTGAGTGTTGGGTGATTGTTAAGTGGTTGGGGTTTTAGGGAGATATGAGTATAGTTACACCATAAAAGTCTTACTAACACGTCGATTAGAAGTAAGAAAATTGATGTGCGCATGCACTATAAAGAAGTAATCTAATATATATAAGTAATAGTATAGATATTTATTTTATATAAGAGAATATTGTTAAGATTTGATTGATAGATATATATATATAATAGTATGAATATCGTTTCTTTGTGTTTTTCATCTAATGGAATTCACAATTTAATGTGTAACGGACAACAAGTACATGAGTCGTTGTGAATACTACTAATGAAAACACACCATAGAGTATGTGAATCAGAAGCCGTTCTCGTGGTTGATTGTAGAAGAAAGAGTAAGAGAAACGCACAGTCAAAGGAGCGTAGGAGTAGGAAAGCGCGGCGTGCTATGGCTGTAGTGTACAGTGCGGCGGTGAGCATGGGGATGGTGGCTGAGGTTTTTTAGTTGTTGTCCGCGAGTGAGGTGGTGTGAACAAGTTAGACGGGTGTGGAGGGGGTTTCGGTGAGAGGGCGGAGCAGATTGTCGGCGATTGTATTCCCTCAATTCATTATGTTTCTAGTACTCATCCTCTCCACTTAAAGGTGGTTACCTCTTTGCCGGCAGTGGATCATTGGAAAGTATTAGATACATTCTCAAAACCTAGTTATGAGCCAATTGTATCCCCCATGGTTTGCTTGGCCACCTGGCGTCCACAACCTGATAGTAGTTCCTATGGAACTAATATTTTATTAGGTGGTGCCTTGGATTGGGTTTATGGGGGCTTAGTTACCGTTTTACCATTGTCTCATGCTCTGCTGTTAAGCCATAAGAAGACCCAATCAGTGGCCAGCCCCACCAAACAGTCACCCTTCTCTTATGGACAAAATCATCTGTAACATTATCAGTCTAGAATCACTAGCTTAGGTTCCTGAGTGTTCTTTCTTGTAGGCTTCCTAGGTCTTTGAGTCTTTTAAGGTTGAGATGTTGATGGCTGAGTAATGGTGGGTGTGTGATTGGGATCAATTGGAATTGTTAAACCTTCACCCTCTTCTACGTGGTTTTGTACCACCATTGTTGGAAATAATGGTGTTACTCTACCAGAAAAACCTATGCCTACCCTTCTCATATTTTTCAAAATCTTCTTAGTGCGAGAAGGTGCAATATATATCCTTTTATGAGCTGACATCTCATCAAGTTGTTTCTCCAAAAATACTTGTACAAACCTTGGACACATCAAAAATTTACTAGACAAATTATCCAAGTTCTTCATCATACTTTCAAAAATGTATTTTGAAAAGTTGAACTTCTGATTTGTAGCTAAGCAGATAATTGCAGATTCCATAGTGCTACTAAATTCATTCCATGCAGTAGTCTTTTCACTTAGACATTGTAGAATAGTATGAATCATAAATTTCCATTGTGGAGAGAAGAATGATTTATAAAAAGTAAGTTGTTATGAAATCTTCTCATACCCAATCAGTGCAAGTTGTTTAAAGATAGTAGAGTTTGGTAAACAATCAATACCTTAAGCATCTTCTAGTTGAAGATCTCTTCTAACAGTACCTTTAGTAATGACAATCTTCTTGCCATCTACTAGGGCATGCTGTGACAATCCGTCAATTTTAGGTCGTTGTTTTATTCTCGAGTATTAAATATAATTTTCATTTTTATGTTAAGATATGAACTCACGACAAAACCGGAAGAAATTAGGGTTTACGATTGTAATTTACGCGACGTTTACAAAGAATCGGCGAATCCTACGTTAAGCATCGATGATTATAATTTTCATCATTTACATTTTTCCGTTGTGTTTTGCGTTTACGTGAATTCTTGTTAAAACTCGCATTTTTACCTTTAAACTTTACCTTTCCTTAAATTACTTTACACTAAACTTTAAATAAACTTATAAAATAAAAATCAAAAAAAAAATTTATATTTTTGCAAGACCCAAGGCCATAGGGCCGGTTTCTCCCCCCCACACTCAACCCTTTTCTTGTTTCTATAACACTTATTATATCATCCCATTCTCCCACACATGCAACCTTTTCATTTCACAAGATTTTCAAAAACTTCTCATCCTCTTTTCCTCCTTTGTGGCTTCCGAATTCACCTACACCACCATCACCACTCTCACAACATTTTCATACTCCTTTTATTCATCTTATAACCATCCTCAAGTCTCTTGC
>BQNB010069475.1:0-33476 GCA_026074375.1 Tanacetum coccineum | reverse complement strand
TTAACATTTACATACTACTAATCCCCGTTACGGATGGAGACAAAAAAAAGATGGGTTGGACTCCTTTTGTATGGGTTGGTGTCTTTGGGCTTATGGGGTGGGTTTTTTTTCTTTTCCCCTTTAATTGGCTCACCTTTCGTCTTAATTCTTACAGTCTGAAAAAACCCAAAGAAACAAAAATACATATTTTTACTCTTACATTAGTTAACTAACTACAGACCCAAAACAAAGAAAAGCCATAAAAAAACAAAAAAGGGCCCAACAAACGACTACTATAAAAACCGAATACCTTTTGATATTTAACCAGCTCCCGTCGCAACACGCGGGTAGTGAACCCCCTCGTATATACTCATTACCGTTACACTAGGCGACAAAAGGAGTTCCAGTCTTTTGGCAGGCTTATTTTGGCCCAATTGTGTGGTCTGGTTTCTTAGCCCATGATGTCGCAAGTATTGCTACTTGATAAGACCGGCCTCCCACCTAATCCACATTCCACGATTCTTCCATACAAAGACGAAACTCACAGTGATTCATCCACCTTTGAAAGAGATACGGTAATCAGTCTGTGTGGTTAACAATATCTTTTCAATTCAAGAACAAAATATTGAAGGATGATCAGGTACCAGGATAGGAAGATGATGAGAAAAAATGTACAAATTCTTCATACAAAATTGAGTCTTATTTCTTTCAAATTTAACAAATATTACAACTTATAAAATTTGATTCTTTAAATTGAGGTTTTGTCATAATTTGAGGGTTTTGTTAATTTACAATTTTTTTAATAAATTTTAGTGGTTTTTATGAACTTTGAGGTTTTTTATGCTTCGTATCATTTGATTTTCGATATTGGGAGTATCACAGATATGGTGCCGCTTGTTAGTGAATTAGTGGTTGCGGCTGCAGTGGTGAAAGGGGAGGATGCACCTTTGGAGTGTGTCGGGTAGCAGTTTTACGGGTTCTGATACCATTCTCAGGTATAAGATTTGCGATTTGGTTATGAAATTTAGTAGTTTGTGCGAAAATGTTACTTTGCGTGAATGAGTAATTTTGTGCTTATGTATTTGATATGGGTTGTTTTTGATGGGGTTCTGATTGCTTATGATATATGCCGACATTAATTGCATATACATTGTTCTAAAGCTAAGTAGTTGAGATATTCACGCACACATGTGGCAAATTAAGTATGTATAGTTGTTTAAATAGATGGTTTAGAAAATGCTTATAGATATCAACAGGTGGTATTTTTTAATTTGTTAACTTACTTAATTAGGTTTTTGTTGTCGTAGTTTTAGACTATTGATATTGTGGTTGATTTGATGGAGTAATATGTTTTTTTTTGTTTTTGGTATAACAGCCGTGTGTGCAGTAACTCATGTGGACTCATTAGAAAGTACGGGCTTATGTATTGAAGACAACACTTTCATAGCAACGCCAAGGAAATTGGTTTCATCAAGGTTAGTTTTAAACTTTTGATATTGTAGCTTTATTATATGATGTAAAGTTATTTGAGCTTTTCAATGCCCTTCCCCTCTACATATTATCAATGCGATGTCTAAAATACATGAATAGATTAGGGAAAACTAATACACACCAATGAAATTCAAGGAATTTCTGACGGCATCTTCATGTATTATGAGCTATGTAATTTGTAGTGAAACAGAAAGAGTATTGAACGCTCAAGTAGCTTACCTTCCATATGTGCATGTTTTGGTGAAGGCTTTCTTGGTTAAATGCAACTATATACGCAAACGCACTCATGTGGACATATTTTCAAGGGAAAATCCGATAGATAATTTTTTGTATCTACTATCATTATTATGTATAGATTATCATCAGAAATTCTGAGTGTTGTTGCTTGCATGTGATTTCAGGATTGGCTAAGCAAGGATTGGCTGACTAGGGCAACAAACTGGGCTAAATTTAGCGCAACAACTGGTCTTGGTGTAATTCGCCGCGGCCATCTAGAGCAATGGAGATCACTGATGCCGCCACCTTATTTTCTTCAGAAGACTGATTTTCATAGTATACAAACTGGAGTTTTTATAATTTATTAGTATGTCATTGTAGTATATAAGTGTGAAAAAAAACCAAACTGAGAGTGAGACATTTAACCGAATGCTTTAAAAAAGGAATAAACTTTCTCCCGAAACCTTAAGTTTTAAGCCATCCCGAGCATCCCTTAAAATGCTTATATGCTTATTCCATCTGATAGTTGATACAAAACATATAAGCAATTTCGAGAACGTTGATTGCTTATCTGATTATTTGTGAGTGTATTAAGATGTATAGAGTAATGTATTTTAAAAAGCAAGGAGCCGATAAGTAGTCTTATTATGTAATGATTGGGTGTTATGACTAGGCAGTTAGCATATCGTTAAATTCCCTAATGTAGAGTCTAAAACAAGCTCAAACTAGGTGAGATCAATAGGTGAAGTTAGTTTCTATGTACGGGTGTTGGGTTTAGTTGCATGTACACCTTACTTTTTGTTTGAATACGAGGTGAGTAGCGATGCCTACTGAGTTATTTGAGATTCTTATTAAGATTATAGGGTTGTAAGTTTGTAACAGCCTGACACAAAGTCTAACAGCTTAACATACACAATATGGCTCTACTCAACGAAGCGCATATACCAATTAGAATAAATGTAAACAGACTCTTGATCAGACGTTCAATATGCTAGTGTAGAATTCTTGCCTTCTTGTACGGGTGTTGGGTTTAGTTGCATGTATACTTTACTTTTTGTTTGAATACGAGGTGAGTAGCGATGCCTACTGAGTTATTTGAGATTCTTATTAAGATTATAGGGTTGTAAGTTTGTAACAGCCTGACACAAAGTCCAACAGTTTAACATACACAATATGGCTCTACTCAACGAAGCGCATATACCAATTAGAATAAATGTAAACAGACTCTAGATCGGACGTTCAATATGTTAGTGTAAAATTCTTGCCTTCATTGTAATCAATATGTTTTCTTCCGTATTTGTTACAATGTGTTTAATGCTTATTAAGTGATGACAGAATCGATTGATTAAATCAGCCCGTCTTATATATATTAGCTCCTCTTGTTTTCTAAGATGCATAACTCATATTGGTACTTGCAGGTTTTATGTGACTATGTCTCAAATCGTTAACATTGTTGATATTGGATCTGCCATGATAGTCTCATGAAAATCTCACAGTACGAATTACATTTATTCTATTAGTAGTACTATACTCGAATAGTTAAACCACCGTTTTCGTACTGTAATATGGGGTGAAAATCTGGTGATCTTTGTTAGAGAGGGTCAGTTCCGACCTTAATTTGTAATCTTCACATTAGGTATCTCATTAGCAGAAAAGGATAATCAAAAAGCTCACTGAGTTGCTGGTGCTATTCGTGCAGAAGCAAAACTAGGTAGGAAAGTGTATTGGATGCATAACAAAGAAGTAAGTAATTTTTGCACAACTTATTCCATATACAGTGCCAAACATTCTTTATTTCGCAAATGATTTGTGCTTTAATCTTATCAGCTACAAAAGCCAGATTTGGGGGCTATTAGCTAATAGCGAAACCAAGATAATCTCAGCATCACCGCCACCAACAGATTTCGCCAGCAACCAAGATTCCGGAAAAGCAATCTTAGGAGAAGAACTTGCCAGCATATCAACAAAGAGACGACTTTTACAAGGTTATCATATTGAAAATGACATGTTGCTTATGATTTTTGTATGCCTGTTTGTTAATTTTTTGTTATGAATTTGGTATTTTATGTTCTCCTGTTCAGATATGCAAGCACCAACTCCAGACATGATCAATCAAAATGATCTGTTGGATGATGATGAAGCTGAGCCGCTGAACGAAAATGATAGCGATAATGATTTGGATGATGTGGACCAAGGCGAGGAACTAAATACACATCATTTGGTTTTCGCTCAGTTCGACAATGTATATGATATATCAACAAGTATGTGCTAGAAAAAAGCTAATTTCCAGGGATTTATATGTAAACAGGTCAATTCCATTTGTATGATGTTAAATGGGTAAAATTAGAAAATACTTATACAGGAAACAAGTCAGATGGGTCAAGTGAGTTGAAAGCAGTCCAAAGTGTATTAAGATACTTGTAGCGTCAATATATTCTACTATTTTTACAGCTATATAGTTTTTATAGTCCTATTTATCTAGTTCACACATATTGCACTTATAAAATGGGATAATGTTCGTAAAACTGAATGGCAATTTGCTGTGTGTGATGGTATACTTTATCAATGTCTACGATGATCACATATTATGAACGTAAAACTAAATGGCAGGTGACTCACACCAAGAGCAGGTGGACTTGCACACTCAAAGATGACATCATGGATTTACAGTTCCACGGCTTTGCAAACACAAAATATGATGTAATCTCCCTGCACATAGCGTGAAACAACACTAAACACACTCCTAACAAACAACATACACAAAACCAAGTCAAAAAAGCCCCGTCGCAACGCGCGAGCACTAAACCCTGATAAGATCTTTTAAGCTCAAGTTTGATTAGAACTTTATATCTAGGAATAATAATAACAAAGATAAATAACTTGAATAGCGGAATTAAACAAGAACAATGTTATTATTCAACAAGGTTTTATTATTCAAACGTTTCCACCAAGCCTCAATATTATTTGATCAGAATAATACAGTTACCTATCTCTAACAGTAACAGGGATCAAGGAAAACCTTGAGGCTACACCACACAAACTAGACGTCTACATTGTATTTTGTGTACACATACACACTTTTCTGGATACTAAAACTATGTGTCTATGATCTCTTTACATAGAGAGATCATGACTTACAAAGGAAGTTAACATAAAGATATAAACAAGTAAATCTTTTAAACATTAAGAAATATCTTCTGTTATCTTTATCTTCTTAAGGAGATCTTCCAGAATCTTCCATCTTTTGATATCTTTGACCCAAATCTTCCATAATTCCCATCAAGCTTGCAGAATTCCAATCTTGATGATTTAGTCCTATGTTTCATTCTTTTTTATTTATTTTGTCCTCATCAAATCTATAATTCCCAACAATCTTTCCTATTGATGATAGACAAAACAAATAAATATTCTGTCGAAACTTCATCGTAAAGCCATTAATCAATCTCCCCTGAAGTTGAGATGTAATCATCTCCCTGAATGAAACAAAACTTCCCCTAAATTCAGATTTCCTTTGTACCAAATGCCAGTCACCACACAAAATAACTGCGAATCCTACCTCTGATAATCCATCTTCTCTTCTTCCTTTTTTGTCATAAACCTTTAGAAGGTCTTTGTGAAGATATGCAACTTGAATACTTTTACAACCACAAATCATATATCACACTACTAATCAAAGCCTTCTAATGTCTCAAATTATACCCTCCAATAACGCATACTAAAGAATAATGAATTTAGGACAGTAAAACTAAACTAGCAGTAGAATAAACAACTAGCATAGTAATGAAACCTTTCCACCTTTAAGTGGTGCATGAACATTAACCTGATGGTTAAAACATTTTTAACAATAAGCCGTCCCCTGAAACCCATATGTTAACCATCTCATGAATCTCACTTTTGTAGGCTCTATGTAATGAATTACGATGAAGAAAACCAGAGTATATCACGAACTTGATGCGAAAGTAAATAACCCAAACTTGTGTCTTATAACTTGTACTCTCGCACGTGACATCAAACTTAATTAAATAAAAATCTGTGAAATTAAGTTAACTTGCAGATCCTCTTGACAAAAATCCACATCCTTCTATAACACATAACCAAAGAGATAGCAAATGAACGCCATAGACACCATAATGTAGAAATTCAACACACCTTTGCTAGAGTTTTGATAAGTCTTCGTCACAACATTGAAAACACAAACAAGTACCTCCTGTTGTAAGCCATTTAGAAGATATGATAAAACACGTACCTACGTAATTCCACTTCAACCAACAAATAAGTGATAAATAACCATCTTTCGTAATCAATTAATCCAATAATATTTACGAGCCTTTTTAAACGTTTAAGAACAATTAAACCAAATCACACCAAACCCAACCAAACTTTGATTTTTACTGTTCTAATCCAATAACCTTTTGTGTTATCCGATATCTGAAAGGCTTATGTAGTTGAAACTTAATCAATCCAGCAGCATTAAGTAAAACCAACAGTGTAAGTATCAACTAACAATAGTAAGCTTTTGAAGCAGTACTTAACATGTAACGAGCCATTATTAATAACTTACCAGCAGCTTTGAGAAGTAATCAAAACCAAATCAAACATAAAGGTGAATTTTGAATCCTAAGCAATATATAAAAAACCTTCCCCATAAAAACACGCACCATAAAGTACCATGAACACAATAATAACTTTTTAAACCCAAACCATATTAACTGACACAATAATAATTCCGGGGCATCACAAAGTGTAACCGACACAATTAACTGCTAAACCTTAGCAGTATTATCTTTATTGAACGCTAACAGTATTATTAACTGCTAACCAACCTTAGCAGTAATCCACAAACCACTAACTGCTTATTAAGCAGCATTACTCTTCTGTTTCGAAATCTAACAGTTTTTAATAGCTCATGAAGTAATAACAGCATAAAAGTTATTCATGGGAACAAACCACAAATGCACAAAAATTAAACCAATCATTCGTAGCATAAAGTTTCATCATACTTAATCAGATCCAATCCCAAAACCTATGATCCAATATCCCAAACTGCTCTCTTCAAATGCAAACACCAAAGCAGTAATTAATTTGATGAAAAGAACTCATCTCACGATTTAGGGTTAACCAATCCACGATCAATACCAGTCATCACCAAACCAGAAACCGCACACAATAATATAGCATGACATATGATCACAAAATAAGAAACCAAAAGGTGAATGAAATCCTACTATAGGGTTATGTAACGCGCAACAAACCTAAACCTTGCAAACCTTTTGTATACCTGCCTGCTTTCTTCTTCTATCCAAGAACCCCTTGATGACGACAACCTATTTTTCCTATTGTTTCAATATAATCACATGATCTGTCACTAATGTGCCTTCTTCTTCCTCCCATAGCATTTAGTGACACTTTATCTGTCACTAAACTGTCATAGATATGTTTACTCCTTCCTCCCATGGCTTTTTGTGACACTTTAAGTGTCACTAATCTGTTGCTAATATGTCACAAATTCGAGCAGTAGTAAACAATAACAACAGTTGTAACCTTTTTAGCCACGATTTGATCTTCTCCTTTGTTTTGTGAACCAATCAACAATAGCCACGTATGGTACTAGTTTCTTCTTTTACAGAATTAGGGTTTAGGTGAAAAACCCTAATAGTCACCGAATCACACAAGAAACCAAAAACAAAATTTTGTGACTTCTGTTCTTCATAAAATCAACTTAAAAAACAAACCTTGTGATCCTAGATATCGAGCCACGAGGCTCTGATACCACCTGATAAGATCTTTTAAGCTCAAGTTTGATTAGAACTTTATATCTAGGAATAATAATAACAAAGATAAATAACTTGAATATCGGAATTAAACCAAGAACTTTCTCTCTCTAAGATTTCTTACTTTCTAGCATATTGGTATAGAACATTGTTGTGTAATGGATTAAATACATGGGATAACAGTTACCTATATCTAATAGTAACAGGGATCAAGGAAAACCTTGATTACCTTGAGGCTACACTACATAAACTAGACGTCTACATTGTATTTTGTGTACACATATACACTTTTCTGGATACTAAAACTATGTGTCTATGATCTTTTTACATAGAGAGATCATGACTTACAAAGGAAGTTAACATAAAGATATAAACAAGTAAATCTTTTAAACATTAAGAAATATCTTCTGTTATCTTTATCTTCTTAAGGAGATCTTCCAGAATCTTCATCTTTTGATATCTTTGACCAAATCTTCCATAATTCTCCACCAGCTTGCAGAATTCCAATCTTGACAATTTAGTCCTTATGTTTCATTCTTTTATTTATTTTGTCTCATCAAATCTATAATTCTTAACAATTCTTATTGATCCCTTCTGAACAGATCTTATTTAGCTTGTTAAAGCTTAGTTGTGTTGGATAGATCCAAGACAACTATGGTAGAAACTAAGATTGAGAATATCACAAACTATGCAGAATCTAGTTTGCAATACTAAGAAGAACAATAAAACAGTAAACAAGATTTTACTAAACTTTCAGCCTCAATATATAACAATCACTCTGAATAGTGATAGGGTTACAAAATAACCTTGAAGCTATAAAACAACTAACTATGAAATATGAATTCTATATTTTAACTATGTCGTAAGGTTTCTTTTATACACCAAGAAACCCTAATGGGCTTACAAAACATGTCTACTAATCAATGCATATCTATTCCTAATATATCTCATGCATATCACATTAGCAGTACTAACTATTTATACTAACAATACTAACTATATAACTATCAGTACTAATTAACTGAGAATACTAATAAACTGACAGTACTAACACTTTGTACTAACAACACTAACTATTATACTAACAGTACTAATGACTTAGACTGTTTTCTCTAATCGTCAGCAGTAGCACAAACTTGAACCAGCAACATTAAGTTGTAGAAGCCTCTAATTCCCAACAATCCTCCCCTAAACTTGATATTCATCTTGTTAATCATCAAGTTTCTTTATTACCTGTATCTTGATCACTAGGAGGATGTATCTAAACACTTCTTCACTCTTCTAGCTGTGCCTTGATGAATCTGATAAGCTCAAATGCTATAGTACTTTCAAGATCAACTTCTAGTCTTCTATTTAACATCCTTGAAAGCATTTATTGTGTAAGAGGATATTTCTTTTCTACCATCATGTGAATAGCAACTCTAGTATTCATCAACAATACATGAACTCCATATGAATCAAATAACCTTCACCTTATCAATTTGTAGTCCTGTTGACCCTTCTATATTTCATCTTCCTTACTTGATTCAAACAGAGTAATGAGATCTCCCCAGAGTAATCTATCATAACCTTCTAGGCTTATTATCTCATACCTTTCCTTTACCAAACTGTATAGATCTACCACATCTTGTCTGTCAAAATCATCAAGCATTTCATTGAAGATCTTGTAATTCTTAGAACTTCCACCAGCTCTGATGATTTGATAATACATCATATTTTCTGTCAGAATGTGTGTTTTCCAGTCAACTATTGGATATTTAGTAGCCAAAGATTCAACATTAATAACAATATCATCCCCTGGAACTATATCCAAACAAGCTCTAAGCTCATCTTTCTCAGCATCATCCTCTAGTTTCTGTTTCTTGACACTCTCTTCATCATGTTCTGCTCTTGGTATATTCTTACTACTTTCTGCTTGCTTTTGAATGTCATCATCCTTCTTTCCACTGTCTTTAACCATCTCAGAATCCATAGGAACAAAGTCATTAATCCACTTCTGCTCCCTTTCATACAACTTCTGAATTTCTTCCAAACTCTTATTCTTTAGTTGATTGTAAGTGAACCTACCTATGTTTTTCAGGAAGGTGATCATCTTGTTTTTTAATTGAGTTTTGGTAGATGGTTTGTTTCTGATTTGTTTAGCCCTTTATGCAGCAAAGAACCTTTTCCTTTCCGCAATTGTCTCCACTAAAAATCTAGCTTGCTCATCAATAGAAAACTGCTCCCTTTCTTCTTCTTAAAGTCTTGCAGCTAATAGAGCATCTGCATCCATTCTTGCTTGAACATCATCAAATTCTGTAATCAAAGCAGCATTATATGCTTCTTCTTGTGCAGCTCTTTCTCTTTGCATTTTTTCTAGTTCAGCCTTTTCTTCTTCTTGTAACCTTATAGCCAGCTCTTCATCCATCTGAATCTGAGCCTTTCTTGGGTTCTTTGGAGGCTTTTCTGGCTCTTGCATAATGCCTTTGCCTTTATCTTTTGGATCAATAGTTGGAAGAATTTTTGTTGATCTAGCATATTCTTCCACATCTCTAACGGCAGCTCCTTTTTCCTTAGCTTTCTCACTTCTCATCTTTACAAATGTTTGAGCAATGGTAAGATCCTCATCTTCAAATGCAGTTGTAGTAGTTGTTGGAGGTGTTCTTAATTCAGCAGTACTAATAGATACACCAGCAGTAGTAACTGATGTACTAGCAGCACTAACTCCAATAGTAGCAGTGTTAACTGCACCACCAACATTAACTGTATCTCCAACATTCTCCATTTCTTTATTCACCATATCATCAATATCATCAAAGTCATCATCAAAATCACCTTATTCAAGCATTGACATTGTCTTCAAATTCCTCCTCTGTTTAGATACATTCTCCTTATCCAAACTCTTTCTCCTGGAGGTACCAATCTTGAAGAGTTTCATCCCTGGAGTTCTTGCCCTTTGATTCTTTTCTAAGCTTTTGACTTTCTTTTTCAACTTTTTGATCACTAAATCTTAAGCGGTCTTTGATGTTTCCAAGGCAAGAACCTTGTTTGACAAGTTTGTACAAATAGCCATTAATTCATTTATGTTAGGTCTACCCTCATCACTTCCAGGTGTGTGACCTCCTAATAGAGGTGAATCATGGGGTGTTGGTGGTACAAAATCCATCAAATCATCTTGTTCAAGTCTTTCCTCATCACTTCTAGGTGTGTTACCTCCTAGGAGAGGTGAATCATAGGAAGGTGTAGGTACCCTCTCAGACCTAGTCTGAGCAATGGTACCCTCATGGCTTCTTGGCACTTGGGACTACCACCTGTACCAATTCCCTAAGAAAGAGGCACATTAGGTATTGCCATATATTGGGTCTTAAGGATGTTACCACTATCCTGATCTGCATCTAAGCTAGCAGCAGTAGTAGCAGCCTTTCCACTCTATCACCCAACTCCTTGTACACAACCTCATCACCAACCTTTTCAAGGGGACCACCAGACTAAGGTATCTCAGTGTCCCGACCTCTTTTGGCTCGCCTAGGTGTTTGAGTCTTTTAGGGATGTGATGCAACAGTAGTAACTCATACTTCATGAGAGGGTGAAGCAGGGGAAGGTGTTGGTTACCTGAACTCACCCTCTTCCTGCTTGAATTGGCCAACAACTAGGAAACAAAATAGTGTGTTTCCCATAAAACAAAAACAAAAAAAAAAAAAAAAAAAAAAAGAAAAAAAAAAAAAAAAAAAAAAAAAAAAAAAAACAAAAAAAAAAAAAAAAAAAAAAATAAAAAAAATAACTGGCTGAAAAACAAAAAAAAAAAAAAAAAAAAACTACCAAAAATAAACCACCTCTTTTCATATTGCTTAAAAAGTTTGGAGTTAAGTAAGGAATCAAATATATTTTATGTTATGGGGATTAAGAAATCTTTTATGCTTGGCTAAAAATATTTAAATAAATCTTGGATACATTAAAAACTTATATTTACTATCCAAGTTTTTCACCATACCATCAAAATCATTAAAAAAGTAAAATTCTGTTTGTTGCCAAGCAAATAATACCGTTGCTAATATTGCTACCTAAATTGTCCCAAGAGGGGTTTTCTTAGGACTAAACAATGTAAGATGGAATAGATCCAAGAATCATCCACTGATGGAAAATTTGCCTTTTGAAAATTAGTTATCATCGAGTTAAAGCATACCCTCATCTGCGAGATTGATCAAAAATTTTAGTAGTTGGCAAAGCACTAATACCTTCTACATCTGCTAATTGGAGATGTCTCCTAATAGATGCTTTAGTAATAGTGAATTCTTTGCCATCAACTGTGGCAGTTATTTCTTGTTCTCCATTATCAACTGTTCTGACAGTAGTAGTCTGCCAAAACTTTTCGATTAGAGAAACAAGAAAGTAGAATCTTAGTAAGAGCAAACCTTATATGACAACCATTGAGAAAATCTGCTATCTCTTGGAATCCTTCACTCGCAGTTGGTTTCTTTAGATAAGCAACCATGTTGTGTTTTACTATCAAAATACCAATTGCCATATTGATTGAGTTATGATAAGGGTTCTGGGTTTATGTTCGTTAATAAGAGTAGGAGAGTTTGGCAAAGTTAATTGAGATTTTATGAAAAGCGCTTAAGGATTTTGATTTGACCGACTGACTAAAATGGATTCTTTATATTGAAGAAAGCTTATAAGTGAAAGAAAGATCAAGAATTATCCAAATTATAGACCCCTATAAGCGAGATATTTGGCAAAAAAATCTCAACAGCTATATTTAATTGCCAAAAATCTGTTATGCCCCAAACAATACTAACGGTAGCCTAGCATACTTAACTTCTAATAGCCCAAACAGTACACTAAGTAAAGCCCATCAGTACTAAGTTTAGTACTAACATTACTAAGTAAGTTCCTACCACCAGTACTCTAGAAATGCCTAGCATATTACTCCCCTCTTTGAGGTAGCAGTTTTAACCTTAATGGCATTTCAAAAAGCATTTCCATAATTAATGTTGATTCTCACAAGCTCTCTTTCTGTTTTTGAACTCACTATATCTCTCATTTCTTTTGCTCACTGAATCACACTATCTGTTTTTATTTCACAAATATATCTATTCTTTTGAGCTCACACTTACTTCTGTCTGTTTTGCTTTCTCTCAATTCTTTTAAGCACAACTTTTTCTCTTGTCTGTTTTTTATAATTCCTAATGCTCACACAGTATAGCTATAACAACATTAGAAAAGTATACTTACCAGTATAAGAGAGGGCCAACAGTACTAACTTGAAGTTCTTCATTAGTTGATGTTTCATCTCAGTCAAGACATAATCCTACTTTTGTATCTAACACTTATTACACTCCCATCAATCAATGCTCTTTATGGGTTACAGCATTCCCAATAATGGCAGTTAGATTATTGAATCTGCCAACATCAAATGCTTTTTATGAGCAAGGTCTGCAACATTTTGTTCTGTGGATCTTAATCACTTGAATGGGCTTTTTTTCCTTCACATAAAGATCTCTGATGAATATGGTTGGCCTTATTCAATGTGCTTGGTTTTATAATGAAACACTAGATCTTCTCACAATACAAATGGAGCTGTACATTATTTCAATGAAAACTAGGTGTTCATGGAAATTGAACCCATAATCAAGCATTTCTGAGATTTTGAATCCACAATACTTAGTCCACAACAATTAGCAGCAGTCAACATCCTCTGCTTCAGTAAGTAGAGTTGTCAGACTATAGTTTGCTTTTTACCTTGCATGAAATCAACCTTTTGTCCAAGAAATTGACAACCTCCTGTTGTGGATATACCTAGCAAGACTAGCCTCCAGCCTAATCACTAATCTGTACAAAGCTTCAAGTCAAAAATGGTGAATCCATAGCGAATACCAAACTCCTAATTTTGGGTTAACCTTTCAAGTAATCTAAAGATCCTCTTCACAGTCATGTTGAAGCTGTGAGACATTTAGGAGTAACTTGGAACATGCCAACAAGCACAACCAACAAACAATAATGTCAGAGGAATAGAACATTACGGAATTGCCTAGAAGCTGTCAAGTACATCAATGATCCAATCATTGATCTGTATAAATGAACATCCACGTCCTCAACTTCTTCATCCTTGACAATGCCTTTTAGTAATCAATTAGAGTGCTTGCTGTCATGCACAGTGACATAATCAAACTCTTTAAATATATCAGCCACATACTTGTCTTGGCTGATGAAGATTCCATCATCTTTCTGCTTTACTTGTAACCCTAAGAAGAAAGTGAGCCCCATAGAACTCATCTGGAACTTCTTGTGCATCAAACTTTCAAACTTTGTACATAAAGACTTCTTAGTAGACCTAAAGATGATGTCATCAACATACACCTTCATTAAAGAAATCATCCTTTGTCCTTCTTGATGAACAAAGTCTTATCTATAGTGCCTCTTCTAAATCTTATTCTCAAATTTAGGCAAACAAGGTCTCATACCAGCTCTAGGAGCTTTGATGTAGACACCATATAAAGCTTTATTCTACCTTATAAACTTTTGTCAAGTGAACCGTGGATCTCAAAACCCGGAGGTTTGGTTACACATACACCTCCTCTTCAATAGTACCATATAAAAAGGCACTCTTCACATCCATCTGGTACACAATAAAACCTATAAATGATGCATAAGCAAAAAATAACCTGATTGCTTCTATCCTAGCAATAGGAGCAAAGCCTAATCATAATCAATTCCCTTCATTCTGTTGTAACCTTGTGCCACCATCTTGCCTTGTTTCTAACTGCAAATCCTCTCTCATCTTCTTTATTTTCTAAAGACCCATTGGTTCCAATGGCACTACTTGCATTAGGTAGATAACCAATGTCCAAACCTTCTGCAATTTAAACTGTAGCAACTCCTCTTGCATTGCTTTCTAAACCAGGCTTGGCTCATCCAAAGCTTGAAATTACCTTCTTAAGTTCCTTTTGAGAGAGAAAGCAGGCAAATACACAATTGTAATAATCTTTGTGATTTGTTCATCTCAGCTAATAATGTAACTGACCAAAGCTTGTTCTTCAGAAATCATGGTCATCTCCTCGTTTTGAGTACTGAATTATGTCTCCAATGATCTGGACTTAGGATGATCAATTGTGTATCTAGTTATGAATAGGAACAGACATACATATTGTTTCCAAGTTGTTAAGGTCAGCCTCTGCACCCTCATCTTCATCATCATATGCACCACTAAAGATACCAGTATTTAGAAGATCAGCAGTATCCTCCAAATCAGGCATAAGAGGATCAGTTGGAAGATCATCAGCATTATCAAAACTTTGCCCAACAGCACTAACAGATGGACTAACTTGAGAAACTCCTGTTAGTGGCTGTTAGCAAACACCTTCCTTACCGTTGAACACCAAATATCTAATTCAGCTCTTAAATCCTACACATTCTTGTCACATTCTTTATTTGGAAGCTCTCCCTCCCTCTCTTGAACCATTTCTTTCACCCTTATTTGCTTATTATCTATGCTTTGAGAACTTGAAGAGAGTAGAGAATTAGAAAGCATGAGTGGTAGCAGTATGTATTCATGATCAAATGCTTTCTCCTCTCTAGCTTGCCCTGCATTAACATTTGTCTCTATACCTGCATCACCATTAGTTTAATTTCCTGCAGTAACTGGCTCATAATTCTTAGATTTTGTCAGTGAATCAATATCAAAGAGCCATTATGGTCCACTCCCTGCAACATTGGGTTTGTTTTCAAGAAGTTTATGTGCACTCTACTTTCCTAGTTCTAGTGTTAAATACCTTAAAAGCCTTGCTATTTATAGAGTATCCAACAAAGAACCCCTCATCAGCCTTCCCATCAAATTTGCCTAGGGGATTTAAGGTATTAAGAATAGTCACAGGACACCCAAAAGGTCTCATAAAGCTTATACTAGGTGGTCTACCAAGTAATAGTTCATAAGGTGTCTTGTTGTGAGGCTTGGTCACTAGAACCCTATTCTGAACATAACAAGCAGTATTAACCGCTTCAGCCCAAAATGTAGTAGGTAATAATGAATCTGCTAGCATAGTCCTAGCTGCCTCTATTAGTGTCCTATTCTTTCTCCATTTTGTTGTGGAGTTTTGGAAACACTAAACTCCCTCTTAATCCCTTTCATCCCACAAAACTGATTCATGTCATTATTTTTAAACTCAGTTCCATTGTCACATCTGATGATTTTAACCTTATGATTTATTTGGTTTTCTATGCCAGTTATAAAAGTTTTAAGAATCCCACTAGTCTCATGCTTAGTGGAAAAAAAACCTAACTAAACATACTATAGTCATCAGTGACAACAAGGTAATATATCTTATGATTGATACTCCTTACAAATGTTTGCCCAAATAAGTCCATATGCAACATTTGTAAGGGTTGGCTGATAGAGCTCACAAGCTTGGTCTTACAAGAAGCTTTGTGTTGCTTTCCCTTCTGACAAGCAACACAAGTATGGTCATTTTCAAAGAGCTTTGAAGGCAAACCTCTAACAAGGTTTCCCCTCACAAGTTTGTTCATAGTTTTAAAGTTTATATGACCAAGCCTCCTATGCCATAAATTAGACTCATCTATTATAGCCTTTGCAAATAAACAAGTCAAACCTCATGAAGGAACAACATTCTTTAGATCAAAACTGTACATGTTGTTCTGTCTAAGAACTTTAAGCAAGACTTGACTTTCATCAAGTAGCTTAAAGTCAGGAGATAGAACAAGACATTCAGTCTCAGTGAAAAGAACACTGTTTTTCTTGTCACACATTTGTGAGACAGAGAAAAGGTTAAACTTAAGTTCCTTTACAAAGTATACATCTTCAAAGTCTAATTTCCCAGTCCTAATTTTACCTTTTCCAGTAATTTTACCTCCTTTAGGACTTCCTGCAAATGCAACAAATCCACCATCAATGTCTTGATAATCTGTAAGGTAGGACTTGTTCCCAGTCATATGCCTAGAGCATCCACTTGTCAAAAATCCCTTGATCCTATAAAGTATATTGTGGATTACCCTGCACTCAAAATAAGAGAATTAGTTTCTCTTGGGGACCCAAGCCATTACTAACTGACTTGAGTCTGCCTTGTAGTCAACATAGTCAAAACTTTAAAGCATTATGATCCACTGTCTTTGGAGTTATAGTCAATAACATTTCCCTGATGTCCGGCTCAAAATCCAGCATAGGCTAGGACATAACAGCAATTTCCCCCCATTATCCCTAGCAACACTAACTACTAAGCTATCGCTCAAGCATAGTTACAATTGTTACCCCTATCATAATTAAACTTTTTCATTTAAATTTATTAATTTTTAAGCTTCTGATTTTTGGTAAAAAGCCCTCTTACTAGAGATTAAGCTTTTAAAATAAAAATATTTGTGGGTAATGAATCATCTCACTTTTTGGTTTAGGTTAGCATATTAATAGGCCTAACATACTAATTGATGTTGCTGTTCGGTAGAGAGCTTTGCTAAGCACATCTACTGGCACTTGTCCCTGACTCGTACCAACTGTTGTTGGAACAAAATGTCCTTTCAGGAATGTGGTGAGTCAATTTATTTTGTGGATCACCCTCTGCACATTGTTCCCATACTGCCCTAATTTCCTTCCCTTTGACCAGTAACCCTCCTTATTTTATTTAACACTACTGGGTTTTTCCATAAACCATTTTATTATCATGAAAATCACAATCTTTGATAAAATGGATGAAACGTCTAAGACAAAACAACTTTCTTTAAAAACCACAAAACTCGTTTCAAGTTTTCCTGAGTCCTATCCCATCAGTTACTTCTATTATCCCTAAGACTTTGACTTTTCCTAGGATACTCTACTTGCTTATGTGTGTTTTCCTTATTAATAGATTTCACATTCTCACCAGATATGACAAAATTGATTTTTGTAAAATTTGGTTTTGTCTGATCAAATTTAGGTCTAAACATACTATCATTATCACTATCAGTTTCTCATTCTTCAATGATAGGAGCACTAGACCTAACAGTTTTAGGCTTTTCTACAATATCCTTACTAGTCTTAGATATACTAGTTTCAGTTTCACTCACTTTAGTCCAATAGACCATATTCATACAAATCCACATAAAGGATAAGTCAGGTCTTGAGGGCATGTAGTTCCCAGTGTAGGGAGGGGGAACTGCATGAAACCCTTCACCTGTTTTGAATCTATCATTTACTGGACTATCATCCACATCACTTTCTCTACTGTTAAACACACTATGAACCACTTCACTCTCATTCATTTGACTATCATAACCAAGACCAGTTTTGTCTTTAGCACTTATTTGACTATTAATCAGTTTAGTTAGATTCTTTGATGATTCTTCAAAATTTTCTAGTTTAAGTTTCAAATCATCTTTCTCTTTTAAAGCTTCTTCTAACTAATTTTTAAGGTCTTTGATAGAAATATCTTTCACTTGGACATCATACTTTAAAAATGCAATATCTTCTTCATAAACAGCTTCATTCTTTTCATGAACAACTATCCTATCTTCTAATGATTCTAATCCCATTTGATAATATAATTTCTAGATTAGATTTATTAAGAGCTTCACGATGTTAATCATAGTGTTTTTGAAGAGTTTCATATGATTTTAAGCAATCTTTAGAGCAAGTATGTACCTCAGAGTCTGAACTTGATGAACCTTGGGATGTATAGGCCATTAGAGCAAAGTATGTGATGCCTTCTTTAGCCTGAAAGCTCTAATCATAACCACCTATCCCATCTTGAACAACTAAGGCATTTGTAGTAGATGTATCCACTGGTGCATTTCTTCTTGGAGCATCTCTATTTCTATTCCCCTGATTCCTTAGTGCCCTGTATTCTCTAGCAAAATAACCTCTCCTATGGACAGTTGTACAATTCTACTTGATCCTTCAAAGCCCAATAGTCCCCTTTGTCATTTAAATCCATCTTCCTTCTGTCTCTTTATAAACCTCTATCTCTCATGGTAAAGCATTGCCACTTGCCATTTTGAGATCCATATTCTTT
This sequence comes from Tanacetum coccineum, assembly GCA_026074375.1. Classification (NCBI taxonomy): domain Eukaryota; kingdom Viridiplantae; phylum Streptophyta; class Magnoliopsida; order Asterales; family Asteraceae; genus Tanacetum; species Tanacetum coccineum. Next base: position 15,046 of record BQNB010069475.1, on the reverse strand, counting down.
TTAAGATCATCAGCAAACAATCTGTTCAAATCTTCATAGTCTTACTGGGGGCATTGACGTTAGAAAAGGAAAGAAAACATGACATCATCAGGCATATGATGCAGTAGAACTTGATCCTTATAACTATATGGAAACACTATGAGCAAATATTAACTGTTTTCCATTAGTACTGCTTAGAGTTATTCTGAGGAAACAAAAAAGCCACATTATGAGAATTATTTAGGGCCTTGAAACTTGATTTGCTTTGATCTCAGATTCCTCCACCTTCAGATTATTATATAAATCATCCATGCATTAATGTGTCTAGATCAAAAATAAGAATTTGTTTCTCATGATTAAAAGTAATATTGTTACCAAGCTGATGGTAAGCTTCTTAACAAATCAGATTTTGCATCCTCCTCAGAGATAATTTTACCATGGGTTTCTTTAAAAAGAAAAATTACAAGATTAAAAACAACATTAAGCTAGGAATTTAAAATTTAAGCTAAAACTAAATTTAAGGCTCTCTTTTGTGTGTGTGAAGGCGTGTGCTATTTATAGCCATTTGGTGAAGCTTCCAGACCCTCTTGCCTTGCTCTCCAATCTTTCAATCTCATCCCTTGAATCTTCTAATCATTTCCAAATGATTAATAGCCGTTTGATCAAATTGTGTGCACTCAAGGATTGCCAAGCTGTCATTCCTTGATGTGACAGCTTGTGCTTCTTTTGTGAGAGGATCTAGTGCAAAACCCATGCCTCTTGTGTGCTTCTCCATTGATGACGTGGCCTAGAGCTTGAGTGAGGTTAAGTATAGCTTGGAGATGACTAATTTGTCCTTGCCATTTGGTTGTAGAGCACTTGAATAGTCGTCCGTACCCTTTAATTTCAAAAAGCCCTTTGTTTTACCCTGGCTAGTGAAATGAGAGTGATGATGAACAGTAAATGGTCTTCGCGCCATTTTTATAACTGAATCGGGTTAATTCAGTTTTATCTTTGACATATTAGCACAATTGGCCCCTCTCTTTCTTTTCTCTCTTTCTAGTTATAAACTAGTTTTAGAAATTGCAAAACTGGCCCTTGTGGTTTATGAAAAGGGAAATGGGCTAGGGTTTTGGGCTTAAGGATCCGGGTAAGGCCCATTTGGGTTTAGGGACCATTTATGAATTTTTCTGAAAGTTGAGGGGCTAAAGTGGAATATTTTGGGTCTTGTTGACTTTTGTTGACCATGATTTGACCACTTTGACTGAGGGTTTGACTTTTCCTGGCTTTGCTTCCGGCTTTTGTTCACTCTTCCGTTCTCGTGTCCGTGCTTGCTTGTTTTTGACGGTTTTCATGTGATTTCTGATATATCCGTACCTGCACACACAAAACACAAATACAAGCATATTTTTGCTATTTTTGGTCTGTTTTGGGTTTAATTGGGTTATTTTAGGTATTAACGGATATGTGTATTTTACACTTATCAAAATTCCCCAAACTAAACGATTGTGTGTCCTCACGCAATATCACATGCCTTATAACCAAATACCTCGAAACTTCCCCAAACTAAACCTTTGAAAAGTAGCAAAGAGTTTTGTTGAGAGAGATAAGAGATCACAAGTTATAAAACACCCGATTTCCCATTTTCAAAGATTTTTCTCTTTTTATGATTTTTCTTGATAATTAACTACCTAACTACAACTTATTTGTGTTGACATAATGTATTGTTTTCATTACCTTATTGGTAACTTTTAAAAAAGTCAACACAAAGGTTGAGTGGAAATCATAAGGTTTAAAGTTAAATAGTTTGAATGCAGAATTCGATATGTGGTTACGTTTTATATACCCTTTATTTTGTAAAACAATTATATATTTCCATTTACTCATAATCTGAAGCCTTGGGATAATATTGAATACATATAGCCCTAACGGCTGCCTTGCAAAACATCCGCATTATAATTCTAATGAGCGAAAATGAAAGAGATAGAGAAGTGATGGGGGGGTGCCAATTGGTTACCGATTATCAGTGGGTAACACCAACAGGTGGAAAGTCCAACCCAAATAGATCTCTTCACAACATTCCACTAGCTTTACACCATCCGTATGAGTAATTAACGTTCAGAATTGGGGACTTAAAGGCAAAATAGTTTACTTAGGCAAAAAAAAATTCAGGAAAGCATAACAGAAAATAATTGCATTCTAGGTTTATAGCATGTTATTCCCCTTCGGCGTGTTTATAAAACATTTGAAAGATTGAATGCGAGGCTATGAAACTTACCTTAACAGTATAGTGAAATTTTGATTGATAGCAAAGGGTATATAAATGAAGTAACGCTTCGTCACACGCAACCGTGGGGTAATATGTCAATCTGAGTTTGATTGTTATGTTTCAAAACTTTATCAAGGTAATGTATAATCTTTGATTGAATTATTATGGAGTAATGTATCACACCCGGTCGTGAGCCCCATCAAAATTCAGAGGTCTCAAGTAAACGTTTGCTGAGCTAGGCACATTAAATCGTAAAACCCAACAACTGCATTCAGAAAGTAATACCAAGATGAAACCCCTAATAATGAAGCTCCCGTATATTGTGAACGATATAGATTCGGGACAGGATTTTTATAAAGCACATCGATGATGAATTTTATAATTGTTATAACATAATCGGTTTTAAGCGTTTTGCTCAATAACTAGAAATGATAAACACGTCAAGTGTTAATTAAAGTTATGTCTTATAAGGTTTTGAACACATTTCTACACTTTTTCAAAATGTTACATTTTAGACCATTAAGAATGAAAAATGGCAAAATATACCCTTGGAGTTTTCACTTTTACAAGTTCGGTCCTTCTAGTTTAAAAGATGTTCAAAGTAAACCGTGTATTTTAGAAAGTGACATAATAGACCCCTATAGTTATAACTTTAATAAAATGACATTTTCAGTCCCTTTAGTTATAAGTTTCAGAAAGTTACGATATATACTCTTTTGCATGACAAATGTATCGTTTTTAGTCCAAAATCCATAAAAATGATATTTTTCAATATGAAAAGTAATTTACAGGTTATAGCTTATTAATATAAGCTAAAATATGAAGTTTAACGTAAAAAAATTCAAAATAACGATTCGTTAAGCGAGAAATCAAAACGGGTCAAATTAGGATTTTAAAATAAAAATGCGCGGGTTTTAAGTTTAAATTATTTCAAGACTTAATAAAGTACTTATTATAATGTAGATTAACATATTAGGAATAGATTTATAAAAATATGTTACAAGTTTATCAGCTTTAAGCTTAGCAAAAACATGAAATTAGGGTTTTATGAGCTTGGTTTGGATCAAAAAGGTAAAACACATATGTTTTTGAGTTCAAAGCTTTTAACAATAGTTTAAGCATGATCATAAATGATCCATTATAAGGGTATGAAAACAGAATGTGAGCTTATGGAACCTGGTTTTGAGCTTATAGCTTGGAAACGGGTCGAAATTGGGACTTTTAGCTTTGTACGCCTAGAATAACAACTCCAGGGCTTCTTTTCTTGGTTTCTTTGCTTTACTTATGGTCTTGGGACTTCTATTGATCTTTTATTTCTGATATGAAAGTATTAGATGGAGGTCTAGCAAAGTAGATTGAAGTGTTGGGCCTTCTTAGTGCTTGCCGCGACAGCATAGAGGAAAAAGGAGGCCATGTGCCTTCATTTTTAACCAAGAAATGGTCTAACCAGCTGAGTAAGCTGCTCCAAGGTTTCTAGAAGGAGTTCATGTAAATATCTTGCACATGGATGGGTCTTAAATGGGTCAAAGAAGGCAAAGAAAGGGTGCGGGTCTATTTTGAGCTCGACAAGGGTTTTCACAAGTTTTCTCACTTATATTTCGTGTATATTGATCATGGATGGTTGGAAAATGTTCTCAAGGTCTGTAATAAGAAGTTTCAATAGGATTTAGCAATTGGTTTGGGTTAAAATGGGTTAAAAATGATGAAATGAGGTCACAGGCTCCATTTGGTACGGTTTAGGGTTTTCTTGACTTTCTTTGCTTATAATTCGTGTACATTGGACAAAGATTGATAGATTATTGATCCTAGGTAGTATATTAAGGATTATAATCAAAAGTTGAGAGGTGGTTTGGATTTACAATGGATAAAAATTAAGAAACGAGTCATGGTTTAGAAACTAGCTCGGTTTTAGGGTTTAGGGTTTTGAATTAGGGTTTTGAATGTAAAAAGATGTATGAAAGCTTATGAATGGAATAATTAAGGTTTATATATTGTATAATGAGTGTAGTAGCTTGTACACAAGTGGTGGTGAAGAAATGAGGATGAAAACGGAGGTAAAACGGCTATTTTGGAGATCATGCTTAATGATTTGTATATTGAGCTTGTACTTTGATTTGAAGAGATTTTATATTTCAATTGAGATGTTATATTACTTGTACATATGCTTTAGTAGCTTGTGCATTCACTTTAGATATTAATCATTCATGGAATTAGGGTTTAGAGGCATCCGATAACGGTTTAAAGCCCGTTTTGATATAACGTTGTGAATGGTACATTATAGGAATAATGTACTTTGTAAAAATGATATTATGATATTGACTTGATATATTATGATGATTGCTTGACATATATGAAGATAGGATTGCCATATGTAGGTTGCCTGAGCCCGTTAACTTTAGTTATGCAAGAAATGTTGTACATCGAGATATTGGCAAAGTAAGTAATGTAATAAAGCGAAAAATTTCCCTGAAAAAGGTGAGTTCATATATAATTGATAGATTGTACATCATCTAACTTAATAGATGGATATTTACATTTATGAAAATTACGGGTTGTTATAGTCCCCCATCCTTACAGAAATCTCGTCCCGAGATTTAATTTGATGTTGAAGTGATGATTGAAAATAGATGAGGATATTTGGCACGAATTTCGTCTTCACGTTCCCATGTAAACTCTGGTCCTCTTTTAGAGTTCCATCGTACTTTGACTATAGGAATATGACTTCGCTTTAGCTGCTTGATTTCACGGTCCATTATCTCCACTGGTTCTTCTACAAAGTTGAGTTTGTCGTCGAGTTGAAGTTCTTTCATTGGAATAATGAAAGATTCATCGGATAAGCATTTCTTGAGATTAGAAATGTGGATACTACTAAGCTCTTTAGGAAGCTCTAGTTTGTACGCCACTGGGCCAATTCGTTCAAGAATTTTGAATGGTCCAATGTATCGGGGATTAAGCTTTCCTCGTTTTCCGAATCGAAAGATACCCTTACGGGGTGATACTTTTAACATAACACGATCGCCAACTTGAAATTCTAAAGGCTTTCGCCTTACATTGGCGTAACTTCTTTGTCGATCTCTTGCAGCTTGCAAGCGTTGACGAATTTGTACGATCTTTTCAGTGGTTTCTTGAATTATTTCTGGTCCTGTGAGTTGAGAATCTCCAACTTCGGCCCAGCAAACAGGTGATCTACACTTTCGTCCATAAAGTGCTTCGAACGGTGCTGCCTTGATACTGGCATGATAACTGTTATTGTATGAAAATTCTACCAATGGTAAATGTTTATCCCATCCTTTCCCGAAATCTATAACACAAGCTCGTAGCATGTCTTCGAGTGTTTGGATGGTTCTTTCACTTTGTCCATCGGTTTCAGGATGGTATGCTATACTCATGTCTAGTTGAGTACCGAAAGCATTTTGCAATGACTGCTAGAATCTGGATGTGAAATGATTGTCACAATCCGAGATGATAGAGATTGGCACACCATGTCGAGAGACTATTTCTTTGATGTATAACCTCGTAAGAGTTTCCATACTATCAGTCGCTCGAATGGGTATGGAATGAGCTGATTTGGTAAGACGATCGAGAATGACCCAGATGGCATCATGTTCGGTTGAGGCTTTGGGTAGCTTTGTAACAAAATCCATTGTTATCATCTCCTATTTCCACATAGGAATTTCCGGTTGTACCAATAAGCCATATGGCTTTTGACATTCTGCTTTAACTCTAGAACACGTCAAACACTTGCTAACATATTCTGCGATGATTGCCTTCAAGTTAGGCCACCAATAGAGTTTCTTTGAATCATGGTACATCTTATCACTTGATTTGAATTGAAATTGTTCCCTTGATAACGGCTTTGGTTCCTTGGTTGTTTTGAACATTTGGTTGATTGAAACCCGGTGGTTTCATTTGACTTGCTAAATTAGATGGTTGGTTTCTTTGGAGAAAATTGCCAACGGCTGCGGTTTGTTGAAATTGTTGGATGTTGTCATGAAAAACGGGAAAATCGTTTCCACCTCGAGTTAACGGACAATGGTTAAAATTGTGATTTGATCCACACGTAACACATACTTCCTCAACCGCTTTGACGGGTGCGGGAGTAGTAACAACTAAAGATTTCATTTCATTCATCATTTGTTTCATCTTGATAGTCATCTTATCCTCAAGAGAAGCGGCTAATTGTTGAATATCGAAAGAATTATTAGAAGGTGAAGAATAGAAGAGGAGCAGCGTACTTCACTCTTGAATCATTAGCACGACTTCTTGAGTAACAAACTTTTGACTTGCTTTCAATAATCGCTAATCCTTCTTGAGGCATCTTGTCTAAAAAATTGCCACCCGCGGCGGAGTCTAAGGCATCTTGATCGTTTGAATTCAAAGAATTGTAAAAAGTATCGAGTTGGTGTAGTTCCGAGAAGCCATGGTGAGGACATTGACGAAGGAGTCCTTTAAAACGTTCCCATGCTTCATTGAAGGTTTCGTTTGGTTTTTAGAAATAAGTAATGTTCTCATTTCGATGTACGTGTTTTTGAAGGGTGGAAGTATGTTTTATGAATTTTGAAACACCCCCCCCTGGTGTCCCATGTGAGAATTGATTCTAGGGAGGTACCTTGTCTATCCAATATCGGGTTTCAGTCTAGAGAATAATGGAAAAAGCAAAAGCTTAATCGAGTGTTCGGAATTGGATGTCTAAACGTGAAGTGACATTGTTGAAAAATCGAAGGTGATTGTGAGGGTCTTGTTTCCCGTATTTATTACTTGCACAAGATTGATTTAAAGGTTGTTTAAGCTCAAAATTATTTTGATTGTACCGGGTAAACAACTATTGCTCTTCGTATCAATCGATGGGAGCTTGTAACATTTGGGCCATCGTTCGATTATCGGCCATTGCAACAATGTTTTGATCGACAATTAGTTCTTCTAAATCAGAATTTTCAACAACAAACGGAGGAGTTTGTTGTTGTTGACGATGTCTTTGAGATTGCGTACACGAGTGTGATAAAAGAAAACTAAAATCAAAAAGCAAAACTTTACACAATTTTTTTTTTTTTTAATTAACAATGAATTTTAACGGTTACACGGAAGAGACTTAAACCAAATAATCAACTACTTCACGGTAGCTCTCAAAAATTGCTTTTCAAGGTGAGCCGTACTTCGTAGAGACACAAATGGCAAGTGTTAAATCTTTAGTTCGATTGGGAACCAACAAGGTTCCTCCGGAATTGATTATGATAATACAATCCTGTTGAGAGATTGTATTTTGGTATTTTCTACTATTGGTGACTTTTATTTCTTAATTAAAAAGGAAGATTTTTTTATATTTTTTTATTTTTCTATTTTTTATCTTTTACTTATACTAAAAAGAAAAGGAAAATATTTTTACTTTTTATATTTTATGATTTTTTTGGATTTTTGAATTATAAAGCAAGAATGAAATTTGAGGGTGGAAAATATCTCTCAAACCAAATAAAAAACTAAAAACGAAGGAATCTTAAAACACTAGTCTCCGGCACGGCGGCCAAAAAACTTGATAGCAGTTTATATACAATATATTTAGTTTATATATATTTATATATATAAAATAAAATACTTCAAAGAGCATTAAGAAAATTCTTTTAAAGAAAATTTCAACTCTTAAAATATATATATATTTTATAATATATAATACGTATATTTATCCGGAGTAATTATGAGCACCCGGGTCGTTTTCCCAACGACTAGTGATAATTAAACCTGTTTAAGCTTGGATTCTGATTTGAATGAAGCAAAGATATTTTTGATAATCTATATCTACTAAATAAAAGCAACAATTAAAATGGAAAATTAAAGGCAATTAAACAAATACGGGAAACAAATAAAACACGACGATTAAGCAAATAGACTAGAATTAAACCCTAAGATTGCCAAACTAATATTCTACACTAAATAGGTAAAAAGTATATTTTAAGACAAAATAAAAATATTTTTTTGATTATTTTTTGAATTTTTTTATCAATTAATAATATTAATTCTAATTAAATCCTAAAATTAAAAAATAGGGAAATAATTGAAATTATACTTTTTCTAAGTATAATTAAGTAAAAAGAAAAAATTTAGAAAAAGGAATTATATTTTGGCTTTTTAGATTAAAAGATATGATTTTTCTAAAGATTTATACTAATAAAACTATAAAACTAATAATCTATTAAAAAAAATAAAATCCTAAAAATTATTTAAAAATTTAACTAAATAACAGAAAATAGGCAGAAATCGTATAAAAATAAAAGCCTAAATTTTTATCTTTTAATAAACTTTAATTAACTAATTTAAAGAAACTAAACCCTAATTACTATTTAATACTTATTATAACAAATTAATACTTAACTAAGGACTAATGGTGCAAAGGGAAAAGAACTAACTGAGAAACTAACTAGCTAACGGAGGGGTTAACAATGAAAATTAAAAGTTACAACATACTAACCTGCTAGAGCCTAGCCGATTTCAAATTAAGTCCATTTTAGCTTAAGAATAAGATGATAACTAAAAAAGCAAATAAAAATGCTTTTTAGGAAAACTAAAGAGCAAAGTTGGAGAATATGCTGAAAGAACAACTTTAACAAAAAGCAACTAGGAGTGAAAAACCTCTAATAAGCTCAAAAAACTTATTTATAAGCTGGACTCAGAAAAGTAAGGTTTTACCCTTGGCTTACTTAAATATGCTGCTAAAAGCTCATTTAAGCTCAAATTTAATGTAAAAGAGATCCTAAGAGACTTATGTTTTGCTAATCTATAAATGAAAAGGAAATTTGAGCTAAATCTAACAGAAGACAACTGAAAATGATGTTAAATGGTAGCAAAGTAGGATATAAACATTAGCTCAAAAAACTTAATAAGCTAAATTGCTCAAAAAGCAAAGACAGCGAATGAGCTTTTACATGGACTTGTATGGTTATCTTTGAATTAAAGCAGAGATGTTGATGCTCATTTAAGCTTATTTTAACCTTTGTTAAGCTAAGGTTCAAAGTAAGTTCCATCTTTAGCTTTCCTGCCTTAATTTCCAGTTAATAGTTGCTTAATTTGCTTTTCGGATTTCTTATTTGTGCTTATCTGTTTTTCTTTTAGCTTATTAATCATGTTCAACTTTCTGTTTTCAGCTTTTATTGTTAGATTTTTTTTAGTTTTTTTATATCTTGTCTTTAAAAATTATAAAAAAAAAAACCTCATAAATATTAGCATAGTTTTAGCTTATTGTTTTCTAGCTTATTTGCTTAATATTTTATGCTTATTAGGTTATGTTATTGTTGGTTCAATAGATGGTATTCATTTTTGTACATTTAAAACTTGAATTTCATTAGGCTTAATAGATTGAGACTTTTAAAAGCGGGTGTTTGGCACAACAGCACTAACCATAGGTTAGTGCTGTTTGTGGGCATTTAATCTTTAGTTCTTAGTTTCAAAGCTTCATTTAGGTCTGTTTTAGTAGTTTTATAAGCAAATTAAGTGTCATTTAAAGTTTTCATAGCTTAAGTTGAGTTTTGTCCAAATCTATCAAGGTTAGTTTGCATAATAAGTTCTATCATTTCTAGTTATTGCATAGAGTGTTTTTAGACTTAGTTTAAAGGTTTATGCAAGAATAAATAAAGTAATTAGGTATGCATTTCTAGTTTTCGAATTTGGATAATAAGAATGCAAACTATATCAGCAGCTTTTGATGATCAAAAGTCTATTTTTCAGCTTAATTTTCAATTAGGTTAAATTGCTTTTAGATTTAGCTTTTCAGCTTATAAGTAGATCTCACATCATAGTTTTCAAATTTACAATTAGTTTTATAAATTAGCTTATTTAGAAGTCTGAATTTAAGCTTCAAATTGGCTTATTGACTTTTTCAAATCAGCAAAAACAAACTCAAAACCTCTTCTTTATGTTGTCCGCTTTTAATATGCATATTATCGCCGTTTTTTAGATCAAATTTGTCATTTCAGACAAAAAAGTGTAGTTTTACAAGTTGTTTTTTAATCAAGTTTTTATATGTTTGGCTATTTATTTTTGGTTGAAAAGATGAAAAAATTAATAAATTTGCAAAAAATTGGTTTTTGCCAGACTTGAACCCACGACCTCCCTCTCACAACACCAACGTTTTAACACTTGTGCTACAATAGCTCATCCGTGAGCTATTGTACACTTTAATACTTTATCCATTCTTTGGGCCTTAGACTAATAAGCAATTCGTAGCTTTTCCAGCTTATTTTAGGGCTTTCGTGTTTAGCTTTTTCGTAGTTATAATTTTTCTTAAGTTCCTGTTAGCATTTAGGATTTTCCCTGAATTTTTGAGAATTTTTCATTAAGTAGATTAATTTTTTATAGTTTTCTTGAGTTTAAATTTTCAAAAAATCATAAAAATTAGAAAAAAGTTTCAGAAAATTACAAAAAAATAGTTTTTAGTTTTATAAAAATTACTTTTAGGTTTACATTTAGTAAAATCATTTTTACACCATTTAGATTTTAAATAGTGATTCCTTTTTCTAAAATTTTCTTTTACTTTGTTTTATCTAGAAAAAATATAATTTCAATTATTTTCTATTTTTATTTTTTTTAGGATTTAATTAGATTTAAATAGTTTTTAGTTAATAAAAAAATTCAAAAATAATCAAAAAAATATTTTTCTTTTTCTTAAAAATTTCTTTTATCTTAATTTAGGTTTAGGAATTTAGTTTGCATTTTTAGGACTTAATTTTGATTTACTTGTTTATTTGTCGCATTCTATTTGTTTCCCGTAAATCTTTTAAGTGCTTAATTGCTTTTAATTGTTCATTTTAAATTGTTGTTTTTATTTGGTAGTTATAGATCATAAAAATATCTTTGCTTTCATTCAAATCATAATCCGAGCTTAAACGAGGTTTCAATTGCACAAGTCGTTGGGGAAACGACCCGTCTTCCCGGTTAAATATACGTATTATATATTATATTATATATATTTTTGAGAGTGAATTTTCCTTAGGGAATTTTCTTAATTGCTCTTAAGGTTATATTAGTATATATATTTTATAGTGTATTAAAACTGCAATCAGTTTTTGGCGCCGCTGCCGGGGACTTGTGTTAAGATTCCTTTGTTTTTTGTTTGTTGATTTGGTTTGAAGATCCTTTCGTCCTCGAAAGTTTCATTCTTGTTATAAATATAAAAAAAATCAAAAAAATATAAAAAGTAACAAATATTTTCTTTTTCTTTTTAGTATAGCTATCATATAAAAAATATAAAAAAAATCAAAAATATAAAAAAAATTGTCTTTTAAAAAAAAGAAATAAAACAAACAAAGTTGGTAAAAGAACACCAACATATAATACCTTCCATTGAGGTATTATCATCAATAAGTTCCGGTGAACTTGAAAAGTTCCCAAATCGAACAAAAGATTCAAAAACTTGCCATTTGTGTCACTTACGAGGAACGGCTCACCTTAAGAAGAAATTTTTAAGAGCTACCGTGAAGTAAGTTGATTATTTGGTTTAAGTTGTCTCTCGTTTTGTCCGTAAATAAAATAAGTTGTTTAAAGAATCGAAAAAAACCAAAAATAATTTTCTTTTTCTTCTTATCCATTTAATTCTTTTCCTTAACCCTCTAAATTGTTTAATTCTTATGGCGTCTCATCGTTCAAAATCTCTTTACGCAATTAAGGAATGCATGACTTGTGGAAGTTTGTACACTAGAGAATGTTGTTCAATAGGAAGTCTTGAAAACAAGATTCTTGTTCCCGTACCCGACTCTTCTCCGTGTTGTGCAAAGTGTGGAACCCCGGTTGATGGTCCGTATTGTCGTGGATGTGCTCTTTTACGAAAGGAATTCGAGGAAGATTTGCTTACATATTGTGTTGAAAATGGAATTTACCAAGACTTTCAAGATACTTCCGAGACATCCGATGGCAATACCAACGTTGTTAATGCTCCTCGAGAGCCATTCGTTGTCAATCAAAACCCCGGTGTTAAGTTTTCACAAAATCCTCCACAAATTGACCATAATTGTTGTTATGAGTGCGGTGATTCATTAGATGGAATTTTTTGTCGACAATGCATTTGTAAATCTTGTGGTAAAGGTGCTCATTACGGTTATAACTGTCCACCAGAGGATCCGATCATTTCTACACCGGAGCCATGCAAACAAATCATTAATGAAATTCCACAAACTCTACCAAGTTTAGATCCGTCATGCAATTCATTCGCTTATGATCCAAACCCGAATTCTTTCGATAATTCTCAATATTTTTCTTACCAACCTCCACAACCCCAGTTTGAGACTTACTTGTGTGAGTTATGTGGAAATAATGCTCATTATGGTTATGATTGTCCACCACAGTTCCCGTTTGTCTATGAACAGGAGCCGTGTTACAATCAAAACTTTAATGATAATTATTCTCAGAGTTATTCTCAACAATATCTTTGTTGTGCAAATTGCGGGGGTCCTCATGAAACTTTTCAATGTCAACCAATGAATGAAGATTATTATGAGCAAAATTCTTGCTATTATCCTAATTCTTCCGGTTTTGACCACCCACAACCCCCGCAGGACTCCGTCGATTGTCAAGAAGCCCTTGATAAAATTCTTGAAGAGCTTGAAGAATTAAAACGAGATCAAAGAATGTTAAAGGAATTAAAAAAGCAGAAAATTGAGGATATGAGTATCGAGGAAATAAGGCATGAGCAGCAATTGGTTGATTACAAAATTAAAGATATCACGAATGATTTGGGTATTAAAAGATTTCGAGGCGAGGAGATTAATGAAGAATATAAGAGAGATTGTGAGATTAGAATTCGAGAACTTAAGCAAGATTTTAATGAATGGGGCAGCGAAGTCCGAAAAAAGGAGCAAGCTTACGAAGAAGAACAGTATGCTGCTGCCCGTCGTCGCATGCTTTCTATTCCTTTTGTCGACGAGGATGATTATATTCCTTTAGGAGATATTATTGCTCGATATTCTACGTCTAAAGCAATCACACCCGACTTACCGATCGAAGAACCCGATAATTCTCTAAATATGGGGGATGAGCATCTCGATACTATTTCAGCAACGGAATCAGACGAAGTCATAAAGTCTAGTGTTGAGAACCTTGTCCCAATCCCAAGTGAGTTCAAGGGTATTTCCGACGATACGTGTGATGTGCTTACTTGTGAAAATAATCGTGTTAATGTTGAGTCCGATCTTGTGGAATCTTTGATTAACCGTGATACTTCGATTGTTTATTCTTCTAAGATCGACCCAATTCTCGAAGTGTTCGCCGGTGAACTTGCTCATATTGCTCCAATTTCACCGAAAATTGTTAAAGCCGATTTTGATCCAAATGATGATACTTCGAGTGATGACGATTCTTTTGAGAAAATCGAGTACGTTGATGCATCACTTTCCTATAGTTTAGAGGAGGAAAATGAAGAACAAGAAGAGAAAGAGTTTGATTTAGAAGACATTCTTCAAATCCAAGACGTTATTCTTCGTGAGAAATTATTAAACATCCATCGTCTTATTTCTAAAATCGAATCTTTGAAAGATAACCCTACTCCGGATCGTGTGCTCGAGTCTCCTTCTCCATTTCCTATCCCCGTCGCGGATAGTGATTCGTTCTTAGAGGAGTCTGATACTTCTCTTTCTCATTTGGATAATTCTTTACCCGAATTCGAGACTTTTAGCGATCATACGGAAGAGACGAGAAGTGGCAGTACCACTACTCATGCTAATTACTCTCTTCCCGAGTATGATTCGTTTCTTTTTGAGATTGAGCCCGATCAAGAGGGGTTGATTAGCATTGATAATTCAAATGAACCTCTTTTGGAGTTTCCCGAGTTTGAATCATTTCATTTCGATCCATCATTTCCTCGACCTCCTCCGGAACCACCCGATGTTTGCATGAGATTTAAGCCCATTTTGGCTATGAAAAATGATTTTGTTAAACCTAATGAAGATTTTTACCTAAGTGAAACGGTGTTACCTCTAAATGTTGAAGATGTCGATTCCTTCACATTTATCATTTGGACTTTTCTTCCACACTTCACTTACACCGAGGAATCACCTTTGATTTTCTCCTTTAGGAGTGAGAATTTTGTTTTTGACCCCGGCATCATCACGTTTCATAATCCGGTGGCATTTTCAATGGAAGTTTCTTGTGTTGCTCTCCCTAAGGACAACTAAATTCAGGGATCGAGTCGAGCTTGCGACTCGGTGACCAAAAACAAGCCGCTTCGTGGGAGTTCACCCCATGCTTATCCTTTCTATTTTCTTTCTATTTTCTATCTAATGTGTTGTGATGTGTGAAGAGGCTATCCTCTTCCGATTTCTCGTTGTTTGTTGTTTGTTGCTTGTTGTGATTTTTGTAGGATCAACCCAACAATTTCTGAAGCCTCTCGTGTCCGGTGTTGTGTCCCGTTTCACTCGAGCTTCTCATCCTTTGTGTGAAATTAGTTTGGGGAGATCCGATATCCTTTCATCTTATCGATTCACGTTTATCTTCGCATAATTCATAAACAGCTTAGATTTTCATAAGAGACCCGACTTTAAACATTGAGGACAATGTTTCGTTTTAGTTTGGGGAAGGAATCTATCGATTTGATGTTACCTGCTTATTGTTTTGTTCTCACGTACCCGTTTTCCCACAAAAATAGCAAAAATTTTAAATTTTTAAGTCATGTCTAAAAAAAAAATTGTTAAGACAAAAATGTAGGTTTTCCGTTGGTAAGAATAAGAAGTAATTTTTGACCCGATCGTACGTGTAGAGTTCTAACTTTCTCCCTTAACAATTAATGATGATAGTTTGTGCTAGTCTCGTGTAGACTTTAAACATGCTAGACTTGAATCGTTAGTA